>WBNH01002461.1:0-146995 GCA_013401255.1 Urocolius indicus | reverse complement strand
TCTCTACTCATGAACCTCTTGTTGTATTTTTCGCTCCCCATCCAGTTTCAGAGAGGGAGTGATAGCGCGACTTGGTGGGCACCTGGCACCCAGCCAGGGCTAAACCACCACGGTATCACAGTCACAGCATCTACTGGAAAGTTTTGAATCTTTGTTTTGCTCCCACTTCTCTCTTTCTCTCTGTCGTGTCACATGCCCCTGACACTCCTCACGTTATTGAGCTCTTCCCTGAAGATTTTTGACAACTAACTGTCTGCTCTCATCTCTGTGACCAAATGGGTTTGCTTCCTAGCGCACCTTTGCTGGTGTTAGTGAATAATCGCTTTCTTTAGCCTTTGAGATCTAAATAAACAACTTCTGACAGTTCTTTACAGCCACACCTGATGACAGATCTCATCTCCTGATACAACCACCTTGCCTGGAATGCTTCAATGCTCCTCTTTCACTGCTTCTGCTGCTCAAGGGAGACACTATTCTCATGCTGTGCTCTAAAGTTAATCCCTGGCTATAAAAAATACATATATCGATAAGTGGTTCGCTTCATGTACACGAAATTAGATTCCATATGCTCCCTTCTGCTGGGCCACCCTTCTAATGATTTTTTGTCTGAATTAGGTTGTAAGATTCTTCAAGATCATATCCTCTTTTAATCTTGTAAAGTTCTCTATCATGCTTCTTGTAAAAAGAGATCTGGGTTTGACTGCTCACAATGGGATTGCCCGTTTTACAGTCTCTTAACACCATCTCAACTGGGAACTGGAGGGTTTTCAAGGGCACGAGTCTTTGATCTTAAAGTACATAGATTTGATTTGTAAATACAATTTCTTTAAATAGCAGATTTAGATTACATTTATTTCTTCCATCATTTAAAATCACAGCAGGTTTTCAGGAATGAAGTTCTTTTTTTTTTTTGTTCCTCCTAAAGAACTTCATAAGCACCCAGACTTTTGGTTTTATGCAATGTGATGGGTTTTACCTCAGGTAATTTCATTTTCAATATTTTATCTTTACATATAAAACATGGTTAATATTAAAGAGAAGTAAAATTGTAGTGGTGCCTGGTATGCATAATTTATATCACCTGTTCTGTTTATTTCACAGTCTATTTTTACTACAGTGTTCAGTTTCTGCCTTCAGGCAGAGTGTTAGTAACAAATCTAATCTCTGTAGGTTCTGCTACGAAACATCTTTAAAGGGTCTTAAACTTCTTTTCATTGATTATTGTCTTCTTGCACTTTTATTATTGCAGAAAGCAAACAAAAGCTTAAAGTGGTACCTAATTTAGCAAATCTGTAATAAAAGCCATCTGTAATTTCTTAAATTCTTTTGAAAGTAGATAAAAAATTTGAGGTTTGAAGAGCACTGTTGGGCTTTAACTTAGCGAGTAACCCTGTCAGGATAATCCATGCCTAATAAGATCTGAATAGAAGAGAACAATCTGTCTTGTTCCATTTGTATGTTTAGTTTTGATTCTTACTGGTATGTCCTCCCACTGCTGGCTCTTCACAAGTTCATAGGAAGGTTCTGTTAAATCAAATTTTGGAACAGGGAAACCAGGAATGGCATTGTGCAGGTGGAAGCCAAATGTCACCAGCCAGCTGTTAACATCTGAAAGAGAAATATTAGGGAAAAAAAAGAGAGAAAAATATTAGAATTGTTCTGTATTTTGCAGTCATACCATTTTGACATGGAATAGCTTTTGGCATAGTCAATTTCCTTCTGTAACATGGAAATAATTCAACAGTCTTCATTTTGATATGTATGAATTTAGGTTTGTGCTGCATCTAGAATAGCAAACTTACACAGGAAACTCAGCGTTCTGAACTTACAAGAAAACTTCTGTTCTATGTAAGAACTGCAGTATGCGCCTCCTTCGAAAGGCACTGCACACCTCACTGATTCAGATGGCCTCAGTGACCTCCAGAACAACTACAGGAGCACAGTTAAAGTGAGACTTCCTTCCTAATGTAGCATAAATTGGTTGGGATTTCATGGTCAGGACGAACACACTTTATGTCATACCTCATCGTCAATACTTAACGCAAAAAAGTACTGCAGAGCACATCCTGTCCTTCTGTTATGCCTGCGTCCCTGTATTGTCTTCAGTCTACCCCTGAAATAACACCTATGTGTTATTATCAACTACCTTTTCAGTGGTTTTCAGTGGTAGCTATTTCACCTTGACTCGAGAGGAATCTCCCTCTCTCATCAAGATGAAGTTGGAGCAATGAAATGAAAAGCTAATGAAATGTATTCCAGTTGCATCAGTAAGTGGACAAGATATTAAATTGGCATTAGAGAACATTATTTATGACACATTTCATGTTCTGTTAAAAGAAGTAAATTAGAGATGCCAACAATGAATCAGTTAACAACTGTTGGGCAAGAATGGGTGCTCTGCCTTGTTTCTGTCTTTCTGCTCCATCTTTCACAAATGCTAAGCTTTGCAGAAGCCGTCGGCGCTCCTTACCAAGCCTAGTGATTTTCATTTAAGAAATGCCCTAATAAGTGGAACAAGGAATGGAATTTTGCAAATGGTAAAAGAATAAAACTGTTTACCTTAAAATGATTTCTAACCTTTCCAGATAAATGATATGCCTCGCGTGGCTCTGCATTTCAAACTGCCAGTCAGCTAAATTACTAACTGTAATGAATGATAAGCTGTGTGTGTCTATGTATTGTGTACATCAAAGATGTTAAGAAAAGAACTGAAACTGTATTTTGAGGGCAATTTTTCAGCTAAGCGCGTCACTTTCGGCTCTCTCCTTGCTCCTGGCTGCGTACTCCTTACTTTGTACTGGCCCTGGAGCACGTTTAAAGTCTTTTTTTAAGCTAATTTACATTTGTGGTCTTGCAAAAACCTGTCCTGGCAAATACCAACCAACTTCCAGCGAGTATTTTCTGCCCCGTTAATGAGGTACACTGGTCACAGAAAGACCTCGCCTTGTACCTTGCCTTATGGTCTCACTCCCTCTTAAGCTTTGGTCTTTTTGGTCCATGAATGTGCACTTTATACTGCTCGGTAGCCCAGAGCCATTAAGTCTGACTAACCCACATGTAAGGAAATTCTCATGAATTGTTTTGAGGGGTTCTTACTCATGTACTTGCTCAAGGAGTCTATTTTTTTTCTCAATATTAAGAGCACTGGGTAACATGTAACGGTACTAGAAGAACCCAGGGCTGCACTGAGACCTCTAGCTGAGTGTTACAGTTCAGGCAGCGGGAGAGGAAGAGATGTATTCCTCTGGTACTCCACACTGTACCTTGGAAAACTCAGTCCCTCTCTACACTGAGATGCTCCAAATTTTCTTGTTTGGCCAACAGTCTAATATTAAAGCAATGTAAGGACAGCGTGAGGTGCAAGATTTAGAATTCTCTACCTAAGCCTGAAAGTTATTAATGACCTACGGATCTTAATCTCTTATGCAGGTACCTAAATCAATGTCTAAAGCTAGATTAGATGGTTTCAAGACCTCCTATTTGCTATTTCACTGTTCCTGATTTGTTTGTTTGCTGGAATTAGTCTCACTGTTAAGTGCTTAATACTTCCTCATAAATAACTTTTCTAAAGAGGAGACACATCAAGATGGTGAGTTCCAGTCTAAACTGGACGTCCACAGGTCACGCATCCAGAAGCTAAAATAACTTTGTTGGTACGGTTGTGAATGCCAAGTACTATTCCGAACAATTATCTTCCCTGAGAATTTCTTCACAGATCTTCCTCAGACAATATCCTCAGCCTGTCACCCAGATAACCAGACTCTAGATTATGAGCACACAGAAAGGTAAATTTTTGAGCAAGTGGGAGACAGCCTGGCAACGAAATAACCTTTTTTTTTTTACCTGTGATATAATCCTTCACATCATGTATTTTACTGGCTGGGTTGTTATTTCTAAACATGTACAAGTTAAAAGGAGCTGGATCCTTCCCAATTCTCTTCCAGATTTCAATATCGGGTGTTGTCCACCGGCCCGCCAGTATGTCATAATCTCTTTCTCCAAAGTGGACTAGCTTGGTCAGGGGGTCGTATAAGCCTCCGTGGAACCCGATTACCAGCTGGAAGTCAAGGTTAGAGTCGAAATAGATCTCTCCATAAGCAGTGTATTGAATTTGTTTAAGCATGAGACCGTTACTACTGAAAACAGCCAGTGGTGTCCCCGTGTTGTCCGATGCAATGTAAAACTCGTCTCCACTGCTGATTTCCATGGCGAAAAGGTGTCCTTGCAGATCATAGTAAAGAGAGGTGATTTCAGAACTTGAGTGGTTATATACGTGAGTTATCCTGGTTGGGTAAGTAAGGTCTGCGTAAAAAAACTGGAGGTGCTGTCCGAGGCTAGTTTTACTGGAGACTCGTCGTCCGAGCCCATCATAACGGTACATGACGGTCCACCCGCTGCCTTTGCTGTACACCCGAGTGAGCAGGCCCTTGGAGCTGTACTCGAAGATTTCAGTACCCCTCTGACGCAGGAATCCATCTTCATCTAGGCGGTACTGAACGTCGCCCAGCCGAGTTATTCTGTCTCTCAGGTCATAGCGGAGCGGCGTCAGGCGGGCGCTGCTGCTGGGGTTGAGCAAGTGGAGGTTGCCGTTCAGGTCGTAATTGTAGCGCCACATTATTTTTTCATTCAGGTAAACCGTCTGGAGCTGACCGTCGACATCGTATTCGTAAGCGTATTTTGTGGTGTTGGCAAACGGCCCGATCTTAATTTCTCTCTTTGTCACTCGTCCCATGTTATCATACTGAATTGTAATCCAATACATTAATGACCGAAATATCTCATACTGAATTTCCTTGATGCGGCCGTGTGCGTCAAAGTGTTTTGTGTAGGTCATTACAGCCGTTGAAATGATCTGGTTAATGTCATAATATATGACTCCAAATTTTCCAAACTGCTCAACTTTGCCAGAGATGTCATCGAACTGGTAGAGATCAATGGGCAACGGGGTTTCGTTGATGACACCCTGCATGCTAGTCACTCTGAAGCTATTGTCGTAGCTGTAGTCGAATCGGGCGTTCACCATGCCGTCCTCGCTAAAGCGGAAAATCTGCCTGTCAATCAATGGGCCAATCTGCCTGTATCTAATGGTGCAGATAAAACCGTCGCTTTGGAGGTTTACTGTTTTTAGGACTCCCGCTGTCTCATCGTAAGTAAAACTAACTCGTGTACTATCATATAAAATTTCGGAGAGCTTGGTCTGCCGTCTGTACTTGAATAACACTCTGCGGCTTGTCCCCAGGAAGGCAGTTTGCAGGAGCTGCCCTTCCTCGTTGTAGTCCATTATAACAGAAGCGTTGCTTTCCGGGGGGTTGTATATATTCCGGTAATAGCCAATGGAGCGGATAGTCTGCATGGTATGACGAGCAACGCTGGGCATGGTGACAGCAGAAAGCCGATCCAGCAAATCGTATTCGAAGATATACTGCCGTTGGCTATGAAGCAGAAGAACCATTGACTGAAAATTAAGAACAGATTTTTAGCACGTGACAAACGGTGGGGTACCCCGCCCCCCCATTCCGATACTATTTCTTCACAAAAACGTGACATTCCCGCTTGAGAAAATGATCTCCTCTTTAATTGAGTTATCCTTGACCTTACATGTTGTTAACATCTCTCTGCCTAATTTACTTGGATGCTTAATTGTAAGGGGTTCTGTAATTAGTAGTTCCACATTCATAATTTGCCACTTGTTATGACTGTATCACTCTTTTATCAAGCACTCACAGCTAAACAGCAGATTGTCAATGGATTCAGATAAGTCATGTTTAATATGGGAAGAAGTAAAACTGTCTCAGAGCCATTAACTCACGAGGAGAACAACATATGGGAGATACAATTTCTTCCCTACAATTAGAGATGATTTTGAAGAATTTGAATAGCCTGAGATCCCTCACTACTGTGTTCTTGTTCCGTAAGCTTTTAAGACATAGGCAAAACAATTGTTTGATTATTTCTATCAAAAGGAGCTGCTTGGAATTATTCTGACATTCTCCTGATGTGTGGCTATTATGTACCATAGGTCTTGATTAAATTATGTCTGCGATGACTAGTAAACAGTGTTTGCTGAGCAACAGCTTCAATAGAAAGATATTTAAACCCCAGAAAGAAATGGATTCTCTTTTTGCATAGCAGGCATGAGATCTCACAAGGGGATCTTTCACAGATATTTCTAGAGGATTCAGCAATCGTTACATATAATGAAGATTCTTAATCTTTTGCCGATCGTTTCTTTTGATGCTACAACATACAGCAAGTACAAATTGACATCTCTAGCTATTTAGAAACAAGAGCTTCTCTTGGTAGCGAACAAAACCCCAACAGTGATGAATTTACAAACAAATAATTTTCAGCTGATTTACGCTGCAGAGATCTAGTCCCTGTACCTTATTTTCAGTGTTAAGATAAAAGGTAAATACAGATGCTTCTTGTTACTCCGTGGCCTAAATAATTTAAAACCCCATCAATTCCTAGCAATTAGCTGCAGTGTGATTACATAGCTGTTGTATAAAACATTCCCCTAGGAATCACGTGTTGATACTCAGAGTAACTGAAATGTGCTTCTACTACCTATTTTTGCTTTGTATGCAGCAGTCAGATGCTGCAGAAGTTCAGCACGCTCTAAACATTTTTTTTTAAAACCCCAAGCATTCTTTACCTTTTCCAGATATGTGTAACTCCAAGTTTTCCCATCAGCAAACACTCTAGACACTATCCTTCCCTGTCCATCATACTCTATTTTTTCACTAGTCGTGCCTCGCTGTATGCTGCCTATTTGACCTGTGGATGAATAGGTAACATTGACAGCCATCAGCTTGCTGCTCGGTAGCCACAGGGTGGGATGCCCTGACGTGTCGTAGGCAATCCTCAGCAGAAATTTACGGTGGTCATCGTAGATCTTTTCTGTCTTTGTGGTTCGATCAAAGTCAACCGAAAGGAGGTTTCTGCCATTAACCTTTTTAAAGCAAACAAAAGGACACAGTAAATCATGCTGTTCAAACCCTGGCCACTATTATTTCCACAAAGCCAGCTGTTCCTTAAATGCCATTTACAGTGATTGATTTGGTGTGTGCGTAAATTATTTTAGCGACTTCTCGATCTGAGTGTAAGGCGCTATATTAGCATCTCCTTTAGAAGGTCTCATTGTATGAAGAGACGGCCCAAAATTCGTTGCAAAGTCTTCTTTCTTGATGTTTAGTCAACAGTTAAGAAAATACTGAAAGAGGTGCACTTCTGGAAACTTCTGATTAAGTGGGGCCATTTCAGTGAACCAACTACTTCTTTTGCAGGCAGTCCAAAGTATATCTAGCCAATTATTGTCAAAACATATTCCCAGCGACCGCCTGTCCAGTTCATAACCATCGTGCTAAGAACAAACCGAATCCTAATCCTCCCACAGCAAGTATTTTTCAAAATGGTAAATACAAACCTAAGATCTTCAATAGCACGTTAATTCTCCAAATGAAGATGAAACAGTTTTTACAACATAGGCTTTCACCTACTGGATCAGATGGAGGTTCAACTCAAGTTTTACCATCCACTGCTGCACTGTATTTATGAGGCTGAAACTTGTAGTAGGGTCCAGAGTTCAGAGCCTAGTTCAGAGTGACCACTTTGAACCACTGAAAACCAGTTAGAAATGTTTTGAAGTTCACAACTATAGTGAATTACAATGAAAGCCTTCTCCTAGATCCATTTATGTTGAAAACTGTATTATGTAAACTACAGCGGTGGATAGTGATTTCTGTGTGAATTCCTTTTACATTGCAATCCACTACCCCCTCCCCATTTGGTATCCTGAATACGCTAACTTTCACTATCACTGCACTCATTTTTGTATTTGTGAAAGGAAAATGCCTGTTCTTCTTTCCCCACAGTGTTATCTTTGCAATTTTAGTGTTCTCAAACAGACCCTTAGGATTTCTTTCTTTGTCTGTAAACCATTTCTGTATCTGCCGTGTCTTTTTACAGGTGAAACACTGACAACTTCAGGCTTTTCAACACTGTATTTTGCTAACGTATGAGACGTAGGAGACAAATGGACATACGTGTATCTTACAGGTGCTCAGTTTTGCTTATATCTATCTATGTATCTACATTGCATTTACCTTTTATTATGAAACCACTGGCATGAGAACAATCTGCACTGTCAATTCAGGAAGAAAATTAATGCTTTTGTGTAAAATCTTCTAAGTAAGAAACACGAAGTCTAGCAGATGCAGAATAGGTACTTTATCTAATGAGCCATCACATGTTATTTAAACTTACTTTGAAAAATTAACACTGCGAGACTGATTCTAGAAGTAGGTAAAACTTAATCAAGAAGCATTCTCATTCATGACCTTTTTGTTGCTTTTCTTTAACTTCAAGCAGCTTTTGTTTAAATTTTCCAACATCTAGTATTTGCTTATTTGCCTAAATTCACTCCTAAATCTTGTTTATCTCTGGCCTTATTTCTCAGCTTCTCCCACACATGCCTGCAACTCATCTCTGCACCTCCCTGCCTAATTTGCTTCTATTTTCCCCTCCCTTCCTCTCTGTCTTCTATTCCATATTTTACGTTTAATTATGATTTTTATTAATTTTCTTGCCTACCTCTCAGGTTTAGACACAGAAGTGAGAACGGGCATTGCTGATTTCCGAATTGGAAAAGAGAGAAGGGTGGTTTTATGGTTAAGGCAGGTGTCCAAGCAATTGTGGTTAATTTCTTGGCTAAGTACATCCTTCCGGTGTAAATTGCAGCAAGTACTTCATCTGGCTGTCTCACTGCCTTATCTGCTAAATGGGATAATAACATCCCTTGCCTGCTCACTTTCCATCTGTCTGGTCTGTGCAAAGGCAGGATACAAGGGGAAAGAAAGGAAATGCTTCTTTCTCCAGCCAGATTCATGCTTCCAGATTGTGCTGACAGAGCTCTTGCACTCAGACGTGAGCTTTTGGTGATTTTGGCTGTGTTTGCCTCATCTCATAATATAGACGGCGATTGTAATAATAAGCTCTGAAATACAGGTGCTGTCATGGGACAGTATGGGGCTGGAATAACATATGTCCACTGAACCATTTCTTAACAACAGATCTGCTACCAAAATGCTTTTAGAGCAAAACTTGAACATTATTATTGTGTCTAAGATATTCACATTCCTAATACATTTCAAACCTCTGGGTTTCATTATGCTAAAAATGGTAATTCAGGAAATTGTCAATAAAGAAATACTTAACGACAAAAAACTGAGTCTCTTGGCAGCCTCTACTTAATGTCCTGCTACATTTCAGCAATTTAGTTGTCCATCTATCCTGCTCTGCCTTAACTCATGCTTTTCTTTCCAATGAGAAGCACGAAATCTGACTGATTCTCTTTTGAGGAGTAAAAGTATATTGCTGTGCCTTATAGAAAGATTTGAGAGGTAATGTGAAAACTGGGGACCTCTGCAGAGCTTGGAACATGTCGGTTTTCAGGAGGAGGCACGGCAAACTCTTCCTGTGAGCTCCCTCATGTATGTTACCTGTCTGTTCTGGGTGTATCCCTTGAGACAGAGATCATACTAGTTCCTTTATTTGAGACCCTTGTGACTGAGGATCTGTCTGGCCTCAATACAAATGCCCTAAAAAGGCTTCTTCATGTAGAGGATCTCTGCCAAAGGCCAGCCTACAAAACGTACAGGTCCAGGGACAGAAGTAGCTTATTGAACAGTAGCGAAACAAGTCTCAACAAAAGTAAGATTGACAGAGCATTGTTGAGTTAAGGGAGAATGACATAATTCCTAATTAATTCCTTTATGAAGACTACTAGTAGCGAGTAGAACTAATACAAGATAGAAAACCAAGAGAGTACCTGACAACGTACTTTGTAATGGTAGATGCTGCATATATATAACGCAGTGAAAGTGTCATGAGTACATTTGCTGGCAATACATTTTGTCACTCTTTTTTGTCTACATTTGTCTTCTATGCAGCAAAATGTTACTGACATATCTCTTGATGGAAATGATGAGCTCCTTAAGTTATTCCTGTTCTTCTTTCTGTTGTTTTCTTTCTCTACTTTCCTACATCCCCCCACCCACCCCCGACTGACATTTCTGTAATATTTTGCCATGTAAATCAATTTCAAATAAAAGTCTCTTTTTTTTCTTTGCTGACAAGTTTCTTTACTTTTTGAGGCATTTTTCTCTTATTAGCCCTTACTCATCACCTGCCCTACTTTTCCCATTTGTATATACACTTTTAATTACTGCTATTTTATCTTCATCTATAGCCTCCCACTTTCCCCTCCATCTTCTTAAATCTTTCTCTTTTATCTGCTTTTCTTTTTTTCCTGTTAACTCTTTCAAGTTAAAGTTGCCTATGACATTTCTTTTACCTCCTCTGCCCTTGAATGACAACACTTTACCTTACTTTTGAGAACTGGACTCATGGTGGTTTGTTTCACTGCCAAAACCAAATACCGTTGGTACGGTTATATTTTCTTTTTCTCTTGGGTTTCCTTCACAAATGATTTGGCAGGTGTATTATCCCACTGTGCTATGTAATGGCATGCCTATGAACCAGAATCACAAGGATGAGCTCCAGAAGTATGGCTTCTTTTTCCTCTTCTTTATCCATGTAAGACAGCTGCCATGGCTAGGGACACGTTATGTTTTTCTTGAACAGCAGTTGCTGTGCATAATCATTCTCCCTTCTTGGAAAAAAAAACATTTTTCCTTCCAGAGCAAGTGGTAGAGAGGAATGGAAGGTGCATGATAGTGTTCCCTCCTTTCTTGTCCCAAAGGAAGACAGAAAATATTTTAAGATTTAAAATGACATGTTACTTCTTAGAAGTCCAGTGGTCTGAAATTACTTATCTTTGTTACCTTTCATTATTTTAAAGAACTGAGTTCAGTTCTAATAGTAAGTCAGACCTCTGATTTGGTCTTGCGATGGTTTCCTGGCAACCCAATTTTAAAAGCCTAATCTATATTGTCTTTACCAAATGGCTGTCATAAATCATAGTTTGTCTCCTACTTATATTTCACTCACTATTTAGGAAGAAGAAATGCCAACAAAATGGTAAAGACATATGTTATAGGAATATGTCACACAAATGCACACCCAGTTAAACCCTTTCTACAAGAAACAACTATTAGGAAAATTTTAATTTAAAATAAAAGAGGAAGAAAATCCTAGGGCTTTGCTAACTTATAGTAGAACCACTTAAAACATGATTCAAAATCAGGTGTATGAATTCAGTACCAGAAACAAAAACAGTGAAGGAAAGCAGAAAATTATTCTTTTATCCTGATTCGCTCTAATGCATTCTGGGCTAAAACCAATGAAGTCCACAGAAAAGAGCACTTAATAAGGAAAACCAGCCAATAAATGAAGTAATAAAAGCAAGTACTTCCAGCTCTACAGTAAGCTTGTCTACAGTAAATATTCTGTGGTTGTCAGATGGCAATACCTACAGGAATGTATTTACATTTCATCTCACTTAAGGAGAGAGCAGTAGATACCGCGCACGCTTCCGTGCTTACCCGAAGCTTTCTGCCAAACACATTGACTTTCCCCTGGGCTTGCTCTTTCCGGAATCGCCACTCCACCAGGTTCTGCCCGTTCTCTCCCGGCAGGGTCATGTTCCTCTTTGCTACCGTTGGGTTGGCAGTGCCAGCCAACACGTGCGGCTCCGTCTGATAGTGAGAGTCCAGGCCGCTGGCGTACAGGATTCTCAATGAGCCATCATAACCAATCTGGTAGCTATTTCTTAATTGATCTGAAAATGTAAAAAAAGAGAAGCACTGATTACCTACACAGGTTAAGAGTCTGCCTTTGTCCTGCACGCTTTATGCAACACGTGCATGACATGTCTTGACTTCAACGTAACGCACTCAATGGTAATAAATACCCAGGGTGAGGCTGGTAAGAACACCTGTATCACAAGAAAGCACGAGTGCATTTGGGACCTATCTTTGAAGTTGCTTAAACGCTTAAGAAAATCCTACCCTCAGTGTATATTCTTTGGGCTGGCACAAAACACATTTTCTGCTGTTTCATTAGGCATTTTCAGCCTGATCCTCAGCACGCTATGACTACTGACTTTTGCAAGGATGTGTCTGCCGGGACGTCATATTCTATTTTGAAGTTAAAATCTCACTTCACATTATTTCTGCATCTATTTCCCTTTCAAGCCTTTTATCCTTTCCAAGATTCCTTGTTAATGCAAAGTAGGTGTTCTGACTACTTCCCATAGCCATTTACAGAAGCTATTTGGTTAGAAAACACGTTTAATTCTACTCTGATTGCAACTCCTCCTTTCCTTGAACAGCTCTTTCTCTGTATGTATAAAAACATGCGTCACCCCTTTCTCAAAACACTATGTCTATTAAGTTGCTCTCTAATGCATCTGATTGCAGCTGCTTGTAGCATGAAAAAAACAGTTTTTAGGTGATTATCTGCTAATAAATCTTTGGTTTACAGTACCTTGAACCATGGTATAGAAAGAATCAATCGATGATAAGTTGGAAGTGATGCTGACATCTTCCTCTCTGCTGGAAGATTCGATATCCACTGTAATGGCCCTTTCCATTTCCCCGTGAAGGTTAGTGACAACTCCAGTTGGGAATGTAACATTTGTTAGACGGCCCTCACTATCATAGCTAAAAAAAAAAACAGAGAAAAAAACAGAGTCCAGATATGATACATAGCAGGAACAAATTGTTTTCATTTACAAGTAAAATGAAGAAAAATACCAGCTACTCATATTGTTAAGGTACGATTGCTTTTTTGTGTTTGTGCATGGGACAGGCAGAGCAAAGACTTCAAACGTGCTTTGAAGTAGTCAAAAGGCTGCTTAACATACAGGAGCCTCAGTGGTGATAGCAAGAGCAAACAGATGGATCTTCAGCTCTGCATATTGCTCTTTGATGTGTGACCAGATCCTGCTGCACATCTAATTCACCATTTCAAAGGCAGCCTATTTACAGGAGCTAAATTCTGTAGCATTCCACACTCACTCCCTATTACTGGGATAGGTTTTGCTGTTACTGTAGGAATCCTCAACATTTTCCATAAAGAGGGTATCTTAATAAGAGCATCTCTTGGGCCTTACCTGTTCAATGACTAAGCAGACCACCTGCTCTTCTGTTCTTGAGTGCTTAACATCCCTTGTATTATTTAGAGAGAATTTAATGTACTTAATCTGCTGGAAATCAGAGCAGCCAGCATATGTAACTTGTTAACTGCTTGCAGATTATGGTTTGAGAGTTGTGGCAAAAGCCATGCAGGAGATGCCTTTTTTTCCTGTCTCTACCGACATTTAATTAAACCAACAGCTATATATCCATTTAATACAAATAGGTAGATGCAATTTCTATAAGTGAAGTCAAGCTATGAGGTCTAAACCATGTCTTTTCTTGTGCTGTGTTAGGTACATCCCACTGGCACAAGACCCGAGGCCATGCTGACGTCTGAACATGCACTGTGGTCACAGAACAGAGAGGGAAAGCATCATGCGAGCTTCAGGTCGTAAAACTGCCTTTAGGATTAGCTCTTCCAGTACTACAGCCTGGAATTGTCAGCCTAGGTGCTGAGCTGAGGCTCCTCGCTGAGCAGTATAACCTGCCTGTACCTGCAATGGTGAGAAACGAGTATCTCAAGGGTGATTTAGCCCACGGATGACCTGTTTGCTCTCAGGAGTTTTCCAGCCCTCTCCCATGACCGTGTAGTGGGAAGATGAAGGAAGCTTTAGGCTCTTAAAGTAACAAGAAAAATGACCCTGCAGGTCCTTACAGTGTGCTACGCATTTCATACTCACAACTATCATCAAAATTGATCCTTGTGGGAAAGAAACAGAAACCCAAACCAAGCCAAAACCGAAGCCTCAAGCATATCACGCTTGAGATACAGAGAATATTTTTCTTAAACTGAGAGAATTAATTCCAAACAGTTTTAACCCACAACAGACTAACTTTCTCTGAACAGCATGAATACTGCACAGCACTGCTGTAACTGAAAGGATTAGGTTAAGAAGTAGGGCTTTTTTTTCCAGTTTGCTTACTCTGTAGATTTGACAGCTTTATGCATACAGTCATTTCCATCCTTTTAACACAGTTGATTTCCTTTGTTTATATAAGACTTTCACTTAGCAACAGGAAAAGAATGTTTGAAAATCAGAAACCATACTGCAGGCCAAGGAAATCAAGTGGGGAAACATTTTTTGAAGTTAAGTACATTTTGAGATAATGGGGTTTCTTCCAGTGTGTTTCTGGCCCTAATTTTGCCTCTCTTTCACCTAGTGGACTTGGCAAGCAAGATGCCTCATTTATGCAGGAGACCGAAACAAACAGCCTGACGTTCCTTGTGCATGGATGGGACTGCAAGCCTATTTGTGACCTTCAGGGCTCATTCTTCAGTTCCATAAACTTATTTTCTTTTCATGCACAGCTTCCCTTTTCGTCTCCCAGGGGAACGCATATTGTCCAATTAGTGTCCTTTTCTGTTTTCCGCTTTTATGTTTGAAAACAGAATCAAATTACTTTGTTGGGAATTACTCGCGCCCTGTGGTTGCAGTAGCTCAGTACTGGTCTTTATTTCAAACAACGCTTACTTAAGCCACAGAAGGCAGGATCTTTTCACCCTTTGAATCACAGTATTTGCGAGGAATTCATTGCTGTATTTTCGAGTGCACCACTCGAGTTGGGAAACGCTAGACATGGGCAGTATTCAGTACAGAGTGTGGCTTCGCTGCAGCACGCAGCGCTGAACATTGCTATTCTTGATTTATGTGTTCTTGCTTCCACATTATTAGTTTTTGACTCGGTGCTTGCAGTTCCTGAACTGGTCTCTTCTTTCACAAATACATGAAAGCACATCATGAGCCTGAGATAAGCAGCTAATATTATTACAGTGAGGGAGAGTTCAAAGATCAGCAAAAAATCATGCCACACGTTCATGTTCTTAAAAACATGACTTTAAAGCTGAAAGAATCTTAAAAGCTGTGATTGCTTGGTTCAGGCGTCCTAGCGCAAGAGGAAAATGTGACTGAGATGTGAAAGGTAAGAATAGGATTTTTCATACTTTTATATCCAGGAACAAAAGGAAAGAAGGGAAATGGGTCTTGCTACAATTTGCTACATATTCCATTTTATAAGGGATTGTAATGCGTGTCCTTCATTTAATTCAGAGCATCAAATACTAAACTTACTTTATACTCGCTATCTTTTTGACCACAATGAAAGTCTTATCAATGCTTAGCATAGCAACATCACTCGTACCTTTGGGCATTCCTCCCATTTTTCTCACTGCATCCAAATATCCTTGCATTCTGCTGCCAAGGTGAATTTATTCATCCAAGATTGTCAGTTATAGACTGAAAAGATTTCTTTTATCTGCCTAGTGTTCTAATATTGAAATTGCCCTAAAAAGAATGAGATCTAAAGTCCAGAGGGCGAGTGCCTATATTTGGCATTTTGCAGCCTCTTTCATCTTTTTCCATCCAAACACAAGCTCAGACACACGTGTTACTGTGCAGCCCTCTGATCTTTCTCCTGTGCCAGGCTCCACAGCAAAGCCATTCAGCCAAACTCTTCAATTCCTCAAGAGCAAGTCTCACCCATCGACTTTTCACGAATCTAAACCAGAAACTTGCTCACTGGGTGTGATCTCACGTGCACAAATCCCATCAGCTCTTTTCCATTCACATTAACATTAACGACCTTCATATTTGGTCAACAACCACAGAAGACAACAGCAGCAGAGGCAGCTGCCACCACCACTGGCTGACGTTCCCTCTTAGATAAAATTATTTTTTCTTCTTCAGGATGATATGCTGCTGCCAGACAGCTTTGCTCTTCTGCAGTGAGAATTTCTCAGAGATAACGATTATCAGCTTCCCAGATTCTTGACCTTTTGCTCTGCACCTACTGGAAGTCTCTCCTGCATTGTTCATCTCCTTTAGTTTTAATTACATTCCTTCCCAGACCATTTTCTGTTCTAGTCTATGTAGGACACTTCACTTTGCAGCGATAACTTCCTGGTAAGCCTTGTCACAGAAGGAAATGCCCTACTTTATTTCTGACTTGCTTCTCATGTTCACTGTGTCTTAGTTTGGAGCACATTTAGCTTCAACCTCAACTTGCAGAGCATTAAGTCTGGAGCACATTTATCTCAACCTCAACTTGCAGAGCATTATTAATGTTTTATATCAGAAGTTATTTCAACATAAAATAGGGAGCTGTAGAAATGAAGTGTATAGTAAAGACTGCTGCTAAAGCCAATTGCTAAGTTATGACCGATACTGGTTTTCCACAGAACTCTGCAGCACCATTCCTCCACAAAATAAATTCTCTAATTTTTTTGTTTTTACTATTGTAAACATGTCAAGTTGAAGAGCAAGGCAAGCCAGTTCTTGAACATTTCAGATAACAAGACATACAGTGCAAATGTGTATATTATGTATTTCTTTAACGACTGGTTACAGATTATACTATTAGGTGGGATACTGTAATAGAGAAATGAGGCATGAATGCATTTCATAAAATAGACATGTATAATTTTGACAGTAAAATGAAAAGTACTGTTACATTCTCACTCAACATCAGGCATTTCCTCTATGCATCTCAAATTATCAAGAATGGCTAAAAAATTTATGGGACATTACTTGTTTCAGACTATTCATCGGAAGCCTTATATACCAAGGTGCTGCTCCTTGGCAGGCCAGAACAGAAGGTTCAAAGTTGACTTTCAGAAGTGCAGTGTGCTGTTGTTTTAAGTGTGTACTCACCATGTTGATACACACTGACAAATCTCTCCTAAC
Source organism: Urocolius indicus (assembly GCA_013401255.1). Taxonomy (NCBI): domain Eukaryota; kingdom Metazoa; phylum Chordata; class Aves; order Coliiformes; family Coliidae; genus Urocolius; species Urocolius indicus. Next base: position 130,215 of record WBNH01002461.1, on the reverse strand, counting down.
TTGGCAATGAAATATCTCCTTCAGCTTTTGAGACCATTAAGTTCACATTTACAGAGAGGACTGCTGTCTTCCACATTAAAGAGTACTGGTTTGCAAATCCATACTTTCTCTTGTATTCAGCCTCCTTTAGCATACTGCAAGTTCAGTGCCTCCCAAATAGTGAATTACAAGGTGGAAAGCTAAAGTAAAGGGAAGTCACCTCAACAGGGTATCACTGCATTGCTAAACCAGAGACAAAATGGTTATCTTGCTGATTGAAAGTAAACAAATCCATACTGCACACATCATCACTTCTGTTATCATTTTATCACCTGTATGGAGATCTCCGGTCCTCCTCTGGTTTAAAGTAGGGCATGGCAACTTACTAGGAGCTCTGGAAATTCTAGTTCTGACCACATGTAACCATTGTGTGGATTGTTGAAAGAGAAGAAAAGACTCTCAGTTTCAACATAATGAAATTTGTTATTTTTTCCTCTTTACTTTGTTTCCGAGTTGCTTTCCTCATTTTGACATGCATTTTTGTTTTCTCTTTGTCTGAAGAGTGACTGAATGAGCCTGATAAGAATGAAAAAAGTGAAAAAAACCTACAGATGCATGGACAGACAAATGATTAAGTTTTTTTTTTTTTGTATTTCTCCTTTAGTTCCCACGGAAATACACACTTCAATAACCTGTCTTTATAAAAATATAATTACTTGAAATATTGTATGCACATATCCCTTTATTTCTGCACAGCACATTCCACATCTTAAAAAGTTCGGCATCTTGCTTGTGAATTCAAAATACAGATACATCAGGAGACCCAAAATATTAAGCTGTAACTTAAGCTGCACCTCTGAGATGTAACAGATACATTTTTTAAAAAATGGAACCATAAACAATAAGATAGTCATATGTCTTGCTAATATTGTTTTGTTTTGCTTAACAAGAAAGAATCAAATGTGTCATAAATGACAATTTGATATATGTTTGTAGGCTTGTAAATTACGACAAGTGGATAGAACTATTTTGTTTTGAAGTTGACTATTGTCTAAGAAGGGTGGCCTTTTTCTATTTTGCTTTTATCTGGAATACTGCTAAGCACAAGAGAGAAAAAAATCAATATTCTTTCCAGTCTTATAGACTTTTAAATATATGAAAAAAGTTTCCTTCCATTCTTTTTCCTGTCCTTCCTGCTCTGCTACTTTTCCTTCTCCCTCTCGTTTCCTCCTTCCTTTCCGCTGTGCCTAGCTCTGAGAAAACAGTGGATGAATAAGGACTACAGAAAGTAGGCCCAAGAGTAAGTCTAGGAAAGAGCTAAAGTTAACTGCAGTCCAAAGTCAAATTCTGTACAGGAATTTATCTACTTACTTAGCTTTTCAATGCCATTTGGGCAGAAAATTCAAACTCACAAAACCACAAAGGCCGGAAGGGCATTAAAAATATTTGCGTCAGCTAAATTTCTTTGTCCTACTCAACCAAGTGTCAGCCAACTCAAGTTTAAATTTGAGCAGCTAGTCTGCTTTTCCTGTTCCTTTACCTGATGGCTGCCTTCCGTGGGGAAAGGGTCTTTATCCCGTTTTCATCGGGGAGTCTTATGCAACTGTTTGCACAGCTGGTTAAATAATTCAGGTAATGGTCTTTTATCTTTGCAATGTGGTCAGGATGAATTTTTCAGCCCAGGTTTAATGAAGACATTTTCTCAGCTGGAAAGTGATTGACAATTTATCTTTTCACCTTTTCCTGTTATAACTGCATATTTTGAGGGTTTTTTTTGTGTGTCTAATTTGTCATAACATTAAAGGATAGTTTTTGGTCTTTTTTTGGTAAACTGGCGTTCTGCACACCAGTCATGAACAATTCACTGAAACAGGCCGTAACTCATCTGCAAAACAACAGGCCCACCTGAATGAAAATCACTGCACAAAATGTGTCTGGTGGTAGTGGAGCTCAAAGAAATGAATCAACACCTTCCCTTGTGATAGCACGCTCATTTCCATATGGAAAAGTTCTTGATGCTCATTTTCCACTCCATCACACAATGAGGCAAACAAGCATGAGCCCAGCACTTGTGCTGCAAAAGACTGACCACCTGCACAGCTCAACCCAAAATGGCTTCCAGGGGCGGGTATCTGGGAGGGAGAGGTGCAACATGAACTTATCGTGCTGGGGTTGCTTCTTTACTTTTTTTGCCAGGAGACTGCCAAACTTCTCACTCCTTTTGTTGTACGGTGCTGCAGTCCTCCCACACTGTGCTGTTTGCCGCAGTAAGCCCCTGCCATGCGTATTCTCGTAAGTTTTCACAAGAACAAGAATTCTTTCCGAACTCACAGTTCCGGCACACACTTTACATGCACAGGAACCTGCACCAATAAACAGTGTTTGTGCCAATGGTGCTTTCTGGAGAGTGGGGAAAAAAAGCTCTGGTGCAGGTGCAAGGAGGAGGGGGTGCAGGTGAGTGGGGAGGATTGAGGCAGTGTGGGCTAAATAAAGGCATTACCTGGGGAAGGAGCAGCTTCTGGGGCTGGGGTGCGCCTCAGCTCTGTGTGTGTGTATCCTTTTGAAATGAGTGCAGCCACTTACTGAAAGGGGCTTGTCCTTTCAAAGATGAGACTGAATTACGGTAGCCAGGCTTTTATCTACAAGACCTCAACACTCATTCCCTGCTATTCAGTTTCCCTCAAATAGGAGCTCACTGCCCCCAAGCCCTGTGGGAGCTGCGCTCTTGTTTTTTGCCGGGGTGTGCTGAGCCACCTCCTGCCCCACAGCAACTTCCTGTGCAAAGTGTCTTTAATCTTGGGGCTCCCTGAGGCTGCTGGTTTGTTTCTGTGCCACTCCTCCCTGCCCCTTCAATTTATCTCATCCCTTATTATACAAATAAACTCTGTGCCTTGTTGATATAAACACCAGAATATGGCCTTTCAAATGAAAGGAATGTCGGTGTGTATATACTTTGTACAACAGATCGTCCCTTGCTATAAGGTCTGCTTACACTATCAGAGCTACACGCGTGGGCCTTTAGTGAAAAAAGGATGTAAGGCTGGTCTGTTTAGCCAGGCATTTTGTTCACATAACGACTTGCAATGTTGCTTTTTATCCCTTTAATTCTTCTTCTTTTTTTTTTTTTTTTTTAACATTCTGAAAGGGTCACAAAAAGTGGACTTAAGCCCAATTAACTGCATTATATTTGAAAAGCAAATTTATCAAAAGGAAAGCAGTATTATGTCCGTGCATTTTTTTTTTTTTTTTTAGGACAGTAGAGCACCGAGATGGTAAACAACTATTGCTAGATTCAGGTCCTCTGGTTAGTTTAGAATAACATCCTCATTCCTTTTGGAGCACCAGTCACACCCAACGTATGTAGGCTTTTTGGAAGTAGGACTTTTTTTAGGTATGACTTTCAACTGTACCTGCCTTGTAAACCCCCTGAAGAGCTGATCTGTCTGGCCTCACTGGGAACACCCAGGAAAACCTCTTAATGCAGCCTGAAAATGAGGATTGTGTGTTGAAATACAGCATGACTGAAAATGGGGAGCTACCTTTTGACATGCAGTCTGGAGCTGCCCTTCTACCCTCACTACACTAGGAGTGAAAAAGAGTGCAAGCTAGCGTGGCTATAGCCTCCCTGACTTATGTTCAACAAAGCAAATTAACATGGGACAAGAATATTAACAACTGAAAAAATGGTATTACTAAGTCCCTGATAAAGCCAGAAGTGAAATGGATACTTTCAGTAACATCAGCAGAGCTGTCTGGATTGACAATAAAAGACATTTCTGTCATTAACAGGAACAATACTGTTTTTTTTTTTTTTTCTGAGCTACTGTTACTTCTAAGTGCTTTCCAAAGCCATAGAGACATGTCATGCTGATTTTCTTGACAGAAATCCAAGCACTTCTTCCTTTCTCATACATGTAATAATGTTGATACGTGTCTTCAGCCTTGCTGTTCTGGTATTATTACCTATTCAATGGTCTCTCAGTTCTGCTTTTATTACTCAGTCTAGTCTTAAGGACAAGGAACAGCAAACATTCAAGAATGAAAAAATGGGTAAATGTCTATTAGACGAGATACGCTACTGCTATCAGAGGAATTAGGGGACACACTACAGTTCTCTAGAAAAATTTCACATTGATACCTAATGGTATCTACTAATGGATTATTTTTAACATGGTTGCTTTCTTATTAAGCAGGATGAGTCTGAAACAGCATGTTTGTGTGCTTCACTGTCAGCCTAAGTCTTACAAGACTAAAGTGTATAACAGCATGTTGTATTGTAATTATGAAATTTACTGTAGAGTTAGGGTTCCCATTTAGAAAATAGTAAGATCATATCCTCTGTTCTTTGCAAAAGGAAGCTGAAGTTAGACACTGAAAAAAAACACTATTCAATGATTTATCTAAAGAAGAAACATGGTAAGTATGGTCAGCAAGCGCAACAGTCACTAAGTTCCTCTTGGAAACTGCGTGTTACATGAAACATGGTTACGTATTTGCATAGTACTGATGTATGTATGGATCTATGGGAAGGTTTAAAAACACACATCATTCCTCAGCTTGTGGCCATGCACAAATCAAACATGTCCACTTGATACCTGTCCTGACACGCTCTCTTTGGGTAGGGGAATAAACTTGTTTGAATAGAGGTAAGGGTTCTAATGGCCTTTTGGCCAGCCTTGTCTCCACACAAAACGGTGAGAGAGGGCTACACCTACCAAAGTTTAAATCTGAGCCATGCTGAGAGAAGCAGAACAAAATCGTGACTAACAGAGAAGTAGTTAGTCCCTGAAATATGCTTCAAGAGAGAAATATATGTATTGTGTGCTGGACTGAGATAGATGATGTGGATAAAGAGGCACTTATGCAGGGACTGGAGAGCTCAAAAATATTCCCCAAAAAACAGTTCAGAGACAGTTAAGGGCAAAGAGAATATATCTTTTGTGGCTTGAGTAAAGATAGTATGGGAAGATTAAAGCCATTGCAAATTTAAGGCATGCTTTGTATTCAGAAGCTTACATGATGCCACCGAAGTCAACACAAGAATATGATAATTGGCTGAATAAAACTGTTTTAATGAGTATAGTTAATTATTTTATAGCCACCTACATTTTACTCTGATGAAGCAAGAAGCAGCAGCAGCAAAAGCAGAAAGTATGAGAGGTTGTTATTGGTAAAAAGATAAAAATATCTAAAAAGCACTATGATACCAAGGCCAGTCAGAGAATACTGTTCAGAGGGGATAAATCCAGATGACAATTCTGTACAAAGTTCTGGTATTTGTGAGAAAAGAGAATTGGATCAGAATGAAAGCTCCAAAATGGCAAGAAATATGGTATGACAAGGAATATAAATAGAAACACAAATGTTACAGGAAATGGTATAGAAACACATAATTATGACAAGTGATTTGTGAACCTCTTATGCAGCAGAAGTGCAAGTGAATCAACACTACTACTGGGGGATAATTTTTATCTAATAGAAATAGAACATTTTATATAAATAAAATAGTTCAGTAGAAGTTCTACAGACTTTTTACAAGCCAAAACTCTGCATTTCCAAGTCAGACTCCACAAGTAATGCATTAAGATGAATCAAAAGGAAAACTGCAAAATACCTTCTGTTCCCTGTTGCCAAATGTTGACCATTACAGACGATGTGCCTGATACCTGGAGGAACTAAGCATGTCCAAGTCAGAGGCAGTATCTTACTCTGCATCATAGAGTTTTAAGGAACCATGGTACAGAATTCCTTCTTAATGAAAGTGCAATATGCAAAGGGAGCTAGTCTGCAGCATGATTTGACTGCCTTTCCAGAGTGGCTGGAAAGCTCATTAATTTAACTGTGGGAGCAAAGTAAACTTGTAAGGGCTCTGCTGGCTAATGTCACTTTCTTTGATTTCTGTTGCATTCCCTTGGAGAGAAGAGTTGAGCAGGAAAGGAAGGCAAAGAAGGGGAAATCAAATAAGCTCAGGGAATGCAGTGCCCAGGGAAACACTGGATGGACTGTCAAGAGGTACAGGAGGGGGTTGAGATGGAACGCACATCTGCTAAAGGAAAAGGCAGAGAAGCCAAACACACCTTACAAAAATGATGGGAGACATGGGAAGAAACAAGATAAAAGGTAAGAAAGTAAGGAAACACAGTAGGAGGGCAAGGTCTATAAAGCAAAAAAGAGATGCAGAAGAAAGGCGGTGAATTTGCAGGGCAGAGGAGGAATTTTCTTAGTCTGGACCAGATCTCTATCTAGCGATACTACTCCTAAAAGCTGGAGAGGAGACAAGGCAGGAAAGAGCTAAGACACAGTGACTACTGGAGTTCATTAACAGCTAAGGGAGAAGAGTTTTCTGAGTTTAACCAAAGGGGTTAGAGGAGGCCAAAGGACAGCACATACAGCCTGCACCTTCCAGGGGAGCTGGCAGATGGAGGAACAGTTGCTTCTTTCCAGAGAAGCCTGTGGAAGCACCTGGGCTGGGACAGCAGAGGGCTGGATCCTGGATGCCTGCCGCTGGGCTGACCATGAATTTGTCCTGAACCACATCCAAGGATGGTGTGGCTGTCAGAGATCATCCCAGGGCCAAGCAGTGCAGCCCAACCTCAGCAGGGGCTGCATGGCAGCTTCAGGCTGTCTTTCTGTCCTCCTTCACCGAGCAGCCTCTACCAGTTCTTTCAGAAACTGAAGGAGCACAAAGCAGACGGAGGCTGGCAGGGCAGCAGGCCAACAATTCCACCAAAGGACTTCTCTGTAGCGACCCAGCTGAACTTAGACAAAGCAGTCATGGAGCATGCTGAGTGAAAGCAGTGAGGTTGTGACAAATAACTCCCAGGGACTAACTCAGGATAGTGAGATGATTCAGAAGTTGGGGTGAACAAGATGCTTGGGACCTTCTCAGAGGGCAGCTTTACGCTTCTGGTCAGACCAAATATCATGAGTAATAGCAGCTTTTTTCTCTGCAATAATTTGCCCTCTTGAGCATCATAAAACTTTCAGTTAATATGTGCTTTTAACCCATTTTCATCTGTATTTAAAGCCTGGCTGGCAACTGCTGGCATGCCAGGGCTTTGACGGAGACCTGGGGTTGCAGGCTGGGGGCAGGTCTCACCTCCTCCTACATGACTGAGTGATTGCACAGGGGCACTTCAAAGCCTTTCAGGATTTCACTTCTGATACTTCAAAAAATTAGGTCCAGAGAAAATGCTCCTTCTGTGCACATGGCTTAGCTCTCTGTATGTGACAGCAGAATGGAAGCTGCTGAACAAAAATAATGTTATATAGGCTAGCTAGGAAGTGTCGCTTCCAAAGTGCTAATACGCATATAATTAGTTCTACTTTTAAGATTTATCTGTTTAAATGTTCGTATTATGCACACGTAATATGCAGTTACAGTTAATAGTTTCCAGCTCATATATCTCACAATTTTATAACAGCAGAATTTGATTAGGCTGATTACTCTTATACCTTGTTTAATACTATAATTTTATTATAAAACCTAATCTGGACAACTTTTAGCTTTTAACTTGTGGCTCCACTGGTTTTTTAGTACGAGTGTATTTTCAATTCTTTTTGTGAATGCTCTGTTAAGATCTTTATTGTTCAGCAAGTTTTTAGACCTTTGAAACCAATTACTTTAGTAACAATACTTTACAGTACTGTACAGGACTTTACAGGAATACACATTCTTGAAATGCAAAGTGGTGCTTTTGATCATAACCCTCCACAAAATAGGAATTTAGAAATCTATTTGGCCATAAAGATATTAAAAACTCAAAGTCTGCATACTAAAGTGATTATATGACACCCTGAATAATTCAAGTTAGTGCTTCCAACTTTCACTGTGAAAAACATAGTTGCTGTATGTAAGTCCTTCCCTTCTCCAGGCAAAGTGGAGACTAAACAAAATAAACTCTAGCTCAATTAGCATACAGATTATGTGAAATTAAAAAGTGAACTTCTTTTGGATATCAGTGGGATTTAGAAATGGAAAAAAGCCATGAAAAGAAACAAGTCCAAATGGTTTAATATGTGCCAGAGTAATGATTGCCAATTCTTGGGATGCTTTTTTTTCCCCCCAAAGATTTCCTCTTTTCACTGAAAATTTCTTCTAAAAAATGGGAAAAAAAATGATATTAACTTGATTTCATAAATCTGTTCCCAAATCATTGAAAATTCAGTTGAACTGATGCAAGTTCTTTGGATCCTTGCTCCATTTACACAAACACATTTGCACAAGAGCATGGTTAACAAAGCTATTACTGAATAGTCTCAAAAGACTGATCTTTTTATTACTAAAAACCACAATATTTTTACTCCATTGTCACTTCTTCCATTTAAACAGATGTGTGACAACCACAAGGCGAAACAACCCAGCCATACTCAGAGCTAGGTGAAAAATGACTTTTCTAGTCTACTGGACATTCTAACAGTTGAAAAGTTTTATTTCTGAGTGGGAAAAGAGTCTAAATTCACCATGGAACATAAATTCTATCCTCTTCCCAAAATATTTTGAGTATCTGAATAACACAATAGAGAAAATAAAATACATCAACTCTGACATTAAAAGAAATGCAATTAGCAATGAAATGGAAATATTTTGCTATTACTAAAACAGAGCAGGGAACTCAGATTTATTTCTTCTCAGAATCTTATTCCTTGCCTGATGTTTAAGGGAAGCACTTCCATTTCAACGACACTTCATTTTTTATCCCACGCTACCTACAAATGTGAGTATGGGAGTGTGATACGCACGTATACCATGTCACTCCTACGCAAGCTCTGATAGGATGGAGATGGTTTCCATCTATTTTGGCAAGAGTAACAGATGCCTCTGGAAACCCAGCCTAGTCAGATTTAATGCTACAAACTGTCAGCACTGAAAAGCAAAGTCACAAAAATGTTTGCTGATCCTAGAATAAAAGAGGGCAAAACAGTCATGTTTATATCTTCTACTTCTTCAAAAGGGAAATACATAGACACAGATTTGGTGCACAGGGATTTTATGTTAAAAAGAAGTAAGTGGCTATGATGGATGGTTTTAAGAATGCTGTTTTGGCAAGAAAAATAACATGGCACTATTTTTTTCTTCTCTTATTCCTTGTATCTTTACATAACCAGTGCAAATGTTAAAAAAAATTTTTGATATTAACTTGTACAGAGCATCGCAGAAAAGACGCCTGGAACAGACCTTGAGAGGTCATGTGGTCCAACCCCTACCCCAAGGCAGGATCTGCACTTCCTGCAGTAGTCCTCAAAGATGTCTAATCTGTTCTTAAAGACAGACTGTGAAGGGTAAGGGTTCACTGTCGTTGCCTGTCTGCTCCAGGGCTCCAAAATCTTCACCGTTAAGTTTTTCCAAATGTGTAATCTGAATCTTCCTTGTTGCAATTAAACAGATCACTGTTTCACCAGGGCTACAGGGAAGAGATTAGTATCTTTGCCTCACACACTTGCAGATTTGGGGTGAGTGAAATTGCCTAGCTTTCTCAGTAATTATTTCAGCTTGAGAATTCTAATGAGACATTGGTTGGAGGTAATTGTTTCAGCAAGTGCATAAATAGCAGCTTGGAAATAACACTAATACTTACTGAGGGGAATAGCGTGCCCTTTGGGTTCTCCCTAAGCCAGCTGGACATAACTTAACCCAGACCAGGAAGTCTGCATGAAAGAGTATCAGGTGTGAAAGACAGCTACTTACAGAACCAGTAAATAACCGTGTACTTCATGACACACGGTACCTCAAATTCTCCCTATGATGAAAAATACAGGCCTATCAACCACCTAATAGGGAATATAATATCAATTTTTTTGCCATCATGCAGACGCCATTAAGATACACTCAGAAGCCACCAGCTACTTCTGTGGTAGGCCACAGTAGGCTACACAGAAACTACAGGCAAGGGGTGAGAAATTCCTGCCCTGATTAAAACCTAAGGTCCTCAATTAGCCAGTATGAATGCCAGCAGGATTTAAAGTGTCTGCTGTACCCAGCAGATGCCTTAATTTCAGTAAGGGTCCTCACTATCCCCTAAATTGAATGCCTTGCCCAACTTGCCCGCTAGAAACAAGTGGTAGTGTGTGTCACAGGTAAACACCAAATTCACTCTCTGTGGACAGGGATGACTATTCCCAGCTCATCCGAAGCTGTGCTTTAGTCTTTCAGCACACAGGACAGGGCTAACTCACAAAAAGGAGAACACATTCCTCTGTGTATCCTCACTGTGCTTCTGTGCCCTCTTGGCAGGACCTAAAAAGATCCGCAGCGGATGCACCAATGCGCAATTAAATATTACAGACATGCGCTAATGCTTTGGGAACGTGCCCGCTACCAAAGCCCTGCCAATTTACAGATTATTGTAAGAATACCTTAAAACTGGCAGCAGCGCCATTCCACCTGCTGTCTTTGTTAGGGATCAACATTTCTAGCCCTGTCTCCACTTCAGGACACAATACGCAGTGAAGCAGCACCTGCTGCTCTCGTGTCTTTGACGGGCATTTGTAAAGGCTGGAGAGTAGATCCAGGTGCTCAGAGTCCCACACACTGCCTCAGCCAAATGCATGCTGACAGAAATGTGAAGTTATCTCACAACACAGATGTTTGGCATTGCTGCCACTGCCTGACATCGGCACTTTATTTTCTTTATCATGCGTGTTGAATTGAAAGCTTTTTTTTTAGGCCCTGACCTTGGCAGCAGTTGCTACTGCATTTCATCATAAAGATAGTAGGAAAAAAAGAGAGGAAAAAAAGAAGAAAAAGGAGAAGGACTTACTGTATTTTCATGATGCCCTTTGTAATCCTGAATACTTAGCTGAGGGCCCTCTAACACTTTACTTATCGCACTGCCTCTACATCTTCCATCCCTTCACAGTCAGGTTTTTTAGCCAACCTTAGCATGCCTTTTATATGACTTGAAAACAAACACATTTTTTCCAGACGACTGAGATCCAATCTGTATTAATTCTACATCGATCTTCTTTGAAAGATACCGTGTTTTAAGCTGCATTTCTGTTATGTTTTGTTTGGCATATCAGTTTACAGTTCAGCTCATTTGGGGATGAAGTTGCCTATAAATCCTGTACGTGATCTCTGAGCTTCTACTAGTTTATCTATAAACTGTCACAACCTTCCTTAGTCAATATAATTGAAGATTCTGTAAAACGTTTTGCTAATCTGGCTGTTATGAACAGCCATTGATGACTTAATGACTGAAACGTAGGGTAAAGCAATTCACTGAAAGGATTTTTTCTGAGGCTGGAAAGATTACAAGTCCTACTGTTCCACCAATACCTCCTGCGCTCGCACCTGTACACCACACGTTGCTTGCCGGTGGTCTCTGTGTTTTCAGTTTACCCCTACAGGAATGACATTTTCCCCCACAGCCCACAGTTCTCTTCTCAGCTTCCTCTGCCTGAGTCCACCTGTGTGCAAGCCTGCCATGGCATCCAGGAGATCTATTCTGCATGTTCATCGTTCTCTAGAACACTACCTTTTAAAACTTCCAAAAAATACCCACACAGACTTTTTGGTGTTTTTTTTTGTTTTTTTTTTTTTTCCTAAAAGACCATGCAGACAAGCTTTTGCTTAGAATAAAAGAAAGAAAAGAACATTGAGCAGTGAAGACAAATTTTGTGTCAGTATCTGCTGCAGAACAATGTCAATCTAATGAGCAAATGGGATGAAAATCTATTTTTTGATGCAAATCTACAAAATCGTGGTTGTCTTGAGTTACAGCTTTCCTGACAAGAGTGAAATGTTGTCTCACTTTTATTTCAATATGTAAAACTGAAATTTGAAATAATGAATTCAAAATTATTCAGACCCAGTGTTTAGATGAAGTCAGACAGAGAAAGACAGCACAGGAAACAAAAAGCATCTTTCTGTGCTTTTTGTTACAAAGGGTTGTCTTTATGGTTGCTTCGCTAGTCTCCAGGAATCTTTCAAATGGTACTGTATAACCCAATCAAACTGTAAGGCATCTGACTGTTTGTCATGTACTTACTCAAAAAAAGTGGTCCATCCTGTCTCATCGCTTTTAGTTGCCAGAAGTCCACTGTTGCCATGGTAGGTAAATAAGACAAGCTCCTGCCCTTGTGCGGTCATGCTTTTCAAGCACCCGTTAGTGCCTATCGTCAGCCAGATGACCTGGTTATCAGGAGAGACCACTCTTACTGGCATGCGGTTGGGATCCCGTCTGATACGAAGAGTGTTCCCATTGCTGTCCGTTACCGCGGTAATGTCGTTGTCGTTACTGTAGCTGAAGTTGTACAGATAGTCTCCAGTGACTAAACTCACAGTATACTGGTGAGTACCATTGACATCAAAGATATAAAGCTCTTGATCAGTTGGAGAAGCGACTTCATAAAAGTTCACCGAATTCAATACGGGTTTGTTCTTCGACACAGCCCGTATCCTGATATTTCCCAGGTCGGCAATATACAGCGTGCCATCCGGAGACACAGCTAAGGAGGAAGGGGCATTAAGTTTGGCATCTTTAGCGTAGCCGTCCCCATTTTGGTAACAGTCACAGTTGACATCATTTTTGCAGTCACACTCTGAGGGTATTCCAGCAACTAGTGAGATCTCTCCATCAGTCGTGACCTGTCTTATCCTATTGATCTTCTTTTCGTCGGTCTCTGTGATGTAGAGTACCCCGCTGTAGGACACGGCGATGGCGGTGGCTGACTCCAGTGTGGTCTGCACGGCGTGCTTGCCCACCGTGTACTCTACCCCGGGCACCTGGCAGTGCATCGGCCTCCCGGCAGCGATGCGAACCTGGCGGTTTTCAGTGATCTGCAAAACCACGTTGTTGTCCAAAACATAAATGGAGTTATCCATGGGGTTGATCGCTAAATCCGTAGGCCATTCCAGACGAACCTTAATGAATAGAAGTGTTTTGTTAAACAGTGTAGTCTACATGCATTAATTCACCTTCAGTTTTCGATGCTGCTGAGGGGATATTTTTCATCTGCTGTAAGCAACCATGACAAAAGGACTTGCATGAAAACACATGCAGCAAACTAAAGGTTTTCAGGGAGGCAACGGGAAGAACGTTCAGAAAAAGCCAACTGCACTGGAACTCTAACACGAGCTGAATTTCTAACAAATGCTACACTCTTCTGCAGCACCAACACGTAAATAAAAACAGAGACAGATATGGAAGCCTAAATATGTTCTTTAAGGAAAGTATTCATCCTTCATTCTTGTAACAGCAAAAATATCTTAACACCTTCTAGATTTCAAAACACCGTCTTATATTTTTAAGCATACCCCTAGTGATGGCCCTTCTTAGCTACATAAGCTTCTTGAGACAAATAGAAAAATATGAGTTTTTTTTGTGAGTATATATCCTCTCTCGTTCACTCTGGTAGGCAAAGAATGTTAGTGATTCAGAAAACATCAACATGCCGAGATAGTTCTAACAGATCTGCCATTCTCCCAGTATTTACTGCCAGGCTTAATGTTTCCCGCTGCTAGTTTTGCTGTTCTAAATTGAACTGAACTTTATGGGCAGAAAAATTGAATACAGCAGCATTTATAGCTAAGAGAATACACTGAGATTCGTGTCCTTGGAACAGATTTCTTCCACCCCAAATTCTGCTGTTAAATATCCATTACGCACTCCACCCAGTTTTATTTTAAGAGGCAAGAAAGCTGCTTCTGCCTTTCTCTCCCCAGCTCAGCTTTCCAAATTAGCAGCAGCTAAAAAGTACCTGGCTGATGTGCATGCTGGTGTCACAAGTTAGAGGTCGTGCTGAGGTCAGGTCGTTGGAGCCAAGCAAAGTAGATATTATTCCGTTCTGATCCACTTTTCTGATCATGGTCCCATCAACAAAGTAGATTAACCCGTTCTTGTCAATCGCTATTCCTTTAGAGAAAAAACAAAAATAGCTTTTTCTACTAGCAGTGAATATATTCTCCATAACTAAGTGGTGTGTGTCCAGTGCAAATTAAGGGCAGAAAAATATGGTCTTAGGCAGTAGGTAGTAAACGGTTTTTAAGCACATTTTGCATAATAAACCAATATTCAATATGAAATTGACTACTGTTGATTGCATTTGCTGTTCTTTTGTCATTGTGTGTGGAGAAGGGCCTAGCTTTTAAGTTAACCTGAAACGTGGGATAAGTGAGACCAAAAGCAACACTGACTTTAAACTTTCACCGTTGCCTGCTAAACACATAACCTAAATAAGCATTTAGAAATGCTCAGTAACAAGCAAGCCAAATATTGCCCCCCCAAAAAATCAACCCAGATTTCCTAAAAAAAAACAAACAAAAAACCTCAAACAAACAAAACAACTTAAACCAATCCTGGTTCCCTGTAGCTCCCTTCCTCAGTGGTCTTTCCAGTTGGAAAAGAAAGATTCAAAACCATGTTTTTGAGCCACCTACTGGGTTCACTAATTAAACACAATCACGTTCCCCTCTCTAAACTCTGACATTATTTTGAAAGTTATGGAAGAATAACTCTTTTTTACCTTTAGGGCTCATGAGAGTTGCCTCCACCGCTTTGCCTCCATCACCACACCTTGCCTCATCAAACGGTAGGCACTGCTCCCCTGTTCCTCCTATTACCTCAGAATTTTTGGTCAAGTCTTTTGCACCCGTGAGTGACTTGGGCCGATAAATCCTGCGCGTGTTTGTGTCGGAAACGTACAAATCTCCTGTCACGGGGTCAGTTGCGAGGTAGTATCTGTGAGCTGGGTTGTTGCTGTAAAATAGAATTATACATTACACATGCTATAATTAATTACATGTAACAATTAATGAAATTAAAGACAAGGCTTTAGTTCATACGTGGTGTGCTTTAAATACATAAATGGTTAAAACAAACAGTGACGCTCTAGGCATGGGTAGCACAGGTCACAGCCTCAAAAGCTCTTTTGGTTCACCTTTCTTGCCTGTGCCACAGTCAGTCCAATGTAGACTACTCATATCACAGAATCTTAAGTGTTGGAAAGGACCTCAAAAGATCATCCAGCCCAATCTCCCTGCCAGAGCAGGACCACCTAGAGTAGGTCACACGAGAACTCGTCCAGGTGGGCTTTGAATGTCCCCAGAGAAGGAGATTCCACAACCCACCTGGGCCAGTGCTCTGTCACCCACACAGTGAAGAAATTCCTCCTTGTACTCCTTTGGAACCTCTTATGTTTCAGGTTGTACTCATTGCCCCTTGTGCTATCACTGGACATCATTGAGAAGAGCTTGGCTCCATCCTTCTGATACCCACCATTTATATATTTGTAAACATTAATGAGGTCACCCCTCAGTCTCCTCCACAATGAAGAGCCTCAGCTCCCTCAGCCGTTCATCATAAGGGAGATGCTTCATTTTGCCTGAGATGCTCACAAGCCTGTTCCATGCTCTGCAATTAAGAGACAGTTCCTTTCTCTGTAATAGGCCAAATAAAAATAGTAGAGTCTAAAAACCCCCAGGCTTTCTCTGATCCTTGATCAAGTTCCAAACTTTGCAGCAGGACCCTGGCCCTCACTTTTGCTTTGCTGCTGTTATCATACTATCTGTTTTATTATAATTTATATAAGGCTGCTGGGGTGCCTGGTTTATGTAATTCATAAACAGATAAGGCCGAGTTCGTGCGATTAGTTCACAGGGAAGAGATAAGACATACTTCATAAGCATTTGTTTAATCCTCTGCTTTCAAAGACGTGATACGCATGATTTGACGCATTAGGAAATGTCATCTTTTCCACAGAGCATTGAGCGGAGCTTTTCCATTCTTCTTAACTCAAGAGTCATATTTCAAATAACTGTACACACTGGCACAGAACCGCTAACTTTGCCAACACAGTCTTTATTACAGTGGAAATATATATTGCTAACCATTTTCCCAGAAACGTACATTTTGTCTCTCCACTGGTGTCACATAATTGAGAATTACTGTCTTTTCTCCCCTGCTGGTGAAAAAAGCAGCCCTGGAGAGTACCTTTTGGGTTGATATATGATGATGTAGAAACTTAACCCACTGCAGTTGGGATTCCTGACCTAATTTATAGCATGAAGAGCTGAAATAAGGTCATGTAAATACAGGAGGTAATTTCAGATGCCCTCCTAATGGATTGAAGCAGAGTGTCGGAACAGTCAGTCCCACTTCTGATGTTTGCAAAAGCGCTGCTTAAACAGATCCTTCAGCCTTGGCAATAGCCAAACATCTGTTCGCAGAATGCCATACTCCTCGTTTTGTAAATACATAACTGTGCTCATGTAACACATTTTTATGCACTGCCACTTGGAAAAAGCAACAAGAGACCAACAGGAACAACTTGTGAACAAATTATGTCTTTTAGTAGGGACAGATTTTTATAGCTATCCAGTTATGAAAACACAGGAAAAAAAAAAAAAAGTGTTGCATAAATAGGATTTTCTTTGGTTTTAAAACTTTTAACATCTTGGTTCAGGATGAAAAGACCATGAAGCAGACTAATGAAATAAAATACGTAAGTGATTAACACCTCTTAAAAAGCTCTGCTGTAGAGCTGAGTGTTGTATAGCATGTCTGAAACCAATCAAATGTAGCCTTACTTCAAATTTCTGTCTGTTAGAAATCTGTTGTTGCCAGTGTGCTAAACGGTTGAGATGTATTTTTGAAACCTTAAGTTACGCAGAGATAATTTAATACGATCACTACGTAGAGTACGAATTATTTATACCTCTGTAGACTGCTAATTAAATTATAACCATTTGCACGATTACTTTGGTCTTTAAGAAACTTTGCAGACACTTCAAATAGAAACATATTGCAAAATGCAAAGTGTGCAATTAAGTTTTCATTGTAATTTAAAACAAAGTCCCTTCTTATACTACTGAAATATAAATTAAGGTGCCTCTCTTCAACTCATCTAACATTGCCTCAATCTTAGTTTTCAATTGTTGGAATAAAGAGTCATCAAGCAAATAACTAAATAATTTATGTCTAACATGATGGTTTATTTCTAAAAAGAATTTTTAATGCTCTTCATAAATAGGAAAGTATTTCTATGTTCTATTGAGTTCCAACAAATATGACAAAGCGTCTCTTATTTGGGATGAATTCGCAGTGTAAGTAGCTTATCCTCATTGAAACAATGACAAAAAAATACTGCTGATAATTTAAGGATACTGTCACATTTATCAAAAAAAGCCCCGAAGTTTGGGAATGCATTGGATATTATTATCGAATCAACAGAAACCCTCCAACTTGTCACACGCAGATGTCTAATGGCTTCTCTCTGAGATAATACAACAGGCTTAACTTTGGCATTTCTTTTCAAGTGGAGGTTAAAAACCTGAAGTAGCTTTAGCTAATAGAAAAAATCCCACATTAATTCACAGGACCAAGGTACCATTTGAGGAGCTGAAAACTGTCCAGTGAAAATCATGTTTGTTTTCTAGCCAGAAAACATCCATGCATGCTATGCAGATGTCAGAAATAGTACAGAGATAAGTGGCCAGCAGCTAGAAAGCTGCACAGAGTTTATTCTATTTCACCATAGCTTGATCTGATATTAAGCGTCTGTCTGCTACCAGGAACAACACACACAAAGAAATAAAATCCACAGCCACTGATTTTCTTGACCTATTCAGTTTTGCCTAATGGCTGCCAGTAGCACTGCAGAACATTCAGTTATGTACCAACATGGGCTCCTATAAAGACAAATGACTACAAATTAACTTGTTACATCTATGCCAAATAAGTGCCTTGCATTGAAAGTGCATGCACAGAGCTGTAATGATCTATTTGTTGTTGTTTTTATCTTGTTTATGCCAATCTTTTAATTCTTCAGCTGTTGGATCACCTGCATTACTCCCCATGCACTATTTTTTTAGAACTACTCCTCCTACTGCAGCATCCCTCTCTCTCTCTGCTGTTCGCTCTGTGCATTCTACACCGTATACCCTCAAAGCTGTTTTTATGTTTTGCTAAACTTTTCTCTGGCTCTCTACAGACTTGGGATACTGCCATAGCCTACAAATGACCTCTCTGTCTTCAAAGTCCTTCTAAAAATTACTTCTTCCATGAATGCCTATCAGCATTAATCACTCACTGGCAGCAGTGTGTATAAAGACATCAGTTCAGCTTTGAGATTGAAAAAATGTTAGGTCACTGGTACATGAGGGGATAAATTTGATCTGCATTGTCTCTCTAATTTAGAGGACAAGCTTCTTGAGGTGGGATGCACATTGTTCTCTGTGCTGAAGCACTGTGTTTATAGGCAAGGAAAGTTAAACTCTAGGACAATAGATCTGAACTAGTATTTAGCCTTTAGTTTTTCTTGGAAAACGCCTGTTTTAGTGCATTTTCTTAGTATTGACACCTAGCAATAATATATTGCAAAGTAGTCTCTCGAGGGCTGTTTTCCAAACTGCATTTTAAACAGGAATC
The DNA here is from genome assembly GCA_013401255.1 of Urocolius indicus. NCBI lineage: Eukaryota > Metazoa > Chordata > Aves > Coliiformes > Coliidae > Urocolius > Urocolius indicus. The sequence continues at coordinate 111,868 of WBNH01002461.1, read as the reverse complement.
TCTGCAGCAGATTGAAGGGCTTGCCAGAGAAACTGGACAGTTTTCCCCCATCTCGTACAGGCCAGACAGATGTGCTTCTCCCATCTCTGCAGCATTTCACAGGGCTCTGTATCACTTGATGCAGGCAAAATAAGCTATTTGTTTTCACGATGTGTCCTTAGGTTGAGGAGCACACGGCAATAAGATTTGGTGGATCCTTGAAGTTTACAGATGCTAAATAATATTCAGCTAAATTAACAGAAAAAAAGCTATCAGGAGTTATTAAGCATAAAGATGCCACTCTTGGCTTAGGAAGCCCCACAGCAGCAAACTGTGAAGGCCAAGAGTGGACACTGGGAAACTCTTGTACGATGGGAGAGAAAAGTCAAACTTGTAGCAGACCATGTCAGGCGGCACAGCTCCTGCCTGCTGGCTCCACAACCACTCCTAAAGAGTCATTTCTCCTCCAGGCCTCTTTCTGCCTCAGGAGGAAGCCTCACTTCACAGTTGCTATATGGGCCCATGACAATGCTGTTACACTAGTTGGTGTAATATGATCGCAATTTTGCTAATCACAGTTTCTGCATGAATAAAGGGGAAAAGCTTCAGTGTTTTCCCACACCAACCTTTCTTACATGTCGGTATGCAGGTTTCAAAATCGTGCAGTTGAGCCTGTGACCACAGCTCTGTCAGAGGCAGGGGAAGGTGTTGTTACCACATCACAGCAAACCAAACCTCATTGGGTGTCTGTTCCTTAATTCCCTTTGCACATTCCAAATTCCCACTGTGAGTACTGTTCCCTATTCCACACATTTGCCAAGACAATGCCTTATCCAGCTGCAATCACAGCTTTGTGATACCACAGGGGATATAATTCTTTTAAAAGCAGTGGAATAAACACAAATTAAACATAATAGTGAAAACCTAAACCCACCAAACAGAGGAGTCTGCCTATGAATCACACCTGGAAAGTAACATAAAATCAGCTAGACTGTGCACCAATTCCTGATTCAGATCATTAGCACTGATACAAACACCTTGTTTAGTCTTATGGAATTTTTTGCCTACTGCCTTTGAAACTTGTTTTTCAAAACATAAAACCCTTCCTACAAAGAAGCACGTCCAAAGCAAAGTGAATTTAAAGAGAACTGAGATATGACTTTGGGTTTTGTTTAAAAACAAGGAAGGAAACCAATTGGCAGCAAGAAACGAGAGAAAGGGACCAGCGTGGCTGGTAAGCCCTATGCTTAGCAGTTCCGCCACAAAGTCTTTCATGGTTTCAAGTATCCAACAAGCTATTAGCATAACTCATTTTTTGTCTCCCTATCAGCATTGGATGCTGTGGCAAAGCAATTCTAAGCATACATCTTCTTATCTTCTGTTCTTGTCGCTATTGTAGCAATGCCAGGATAGATGACTGTGGTACTACAAACTCTCTGATTACTGCTGTTTTTACGACCAGTCCTATGAATCTTGGTGCACTTTAAATTCTTAACTCTTTGAGTTTTTTTTTTTATTATGGGACAATTTCTACTTTCATTGTTATGAGAAGTTCACCTTTAAAGAAACAAATCTGTTAAACGTGAGCCTGAAAAGACTAAGCATCAAAAGGCTAATCAAATGAACTCTATACTTTTATAATTTTATTACTTATATGCCATTCTCATCGTATTTGGGGTATCTGATTAATGAGTGAGTTTTGATGGGATCAGTGAAAGTGTTGCCTGCAAGAAATAGGAGCAAGCAGAGACGAAAGGACAGCACAGGAGGGCACGCAGAAGCATAAAAAGAAGCCTGACTGTGGACAGAGAGTGATGAGAAAAGAGGAACTCGTATCCGAAAGGACGATAGAGCCTGACAGCTGACATAACTAAAACATATGAACTCATTATTTTTGAAAAATACTCCTCTTTTCTAGTAATACATCTCAGAAATGACTTCTCCATTATAAGCATTCATTTATTAAAAAAGAACAGTTAGAAAAATATAAATCTTCTTTAAGGAATGCTTACCTATGTCTAAAATCTTTATTTCTTGGTGGGAGCAAGTGAAAAAGAACAGAAAAACATTATTAGAAAAACATTCAGAAAAGGTGTTAAAAGATGAAAAGAAGGCAACATTTACATCTCTGATTAGTGAAGTGATGAACGACTGCCTTTTGTCCAGTCATGTCGACTACTATGCAGGTTAACACGTGAAACTCACTGATTAACTACTTTGGCTCGATTAAATTCTCACAGTTTAGACAAGCATAATCAGAATATTTTACGAGGGTAATTTTTTTTTTCACTTTTGTTTGAAATACTTTTTCGATTGTTTTAAAATCTTCTGACTCAAGAATTTTTGTTCCCAAAAGCATTTGGAACCTCTTAACTTATACAGCGGCAGAAACCTATTCCATAATTCAGTTTGCAACAGTAATTCCTAACTCTAAAAGTCCAAGGTGAGAAAATATCCCCATACCTTAGCTCCAAGACACTAGTTACATTTCCAGATGGGAATATCCTCCGAACATAGTTGAAATCCCCCACGTAAAGACTGCCATCTATCCCGCAAGCCAAGGCAACCGGAGCCAGTAATTTATTACCATCAGCTTGACCATTACAACTTGGACAGGAGATGCTGCGTCGTCTTCCATTGCCCATAATACTACTCACAACTGGGGGCTGCTGAGATATAAACTGATTTTCACCATTTCCTTTGTAGAGGATTCCTGGCAGATAACATAAAAGAACCCACAAAACAAAAAATAGTTTAAAACACTCAGAAAGTATGTACATAAATCAACACATAAGTATTCTAAAGATTCTTTTTAGCTGATTAATGTAATATAATAGACCTTTCATTATTTCACCACCCTATTTTTCTCACTAACAGAACTTTATTAAAACATCTATAGTTAAGATTTAAGTCACAGATACATAAAATATTAAATTATCTTGTCCACAAAATGCAGTAGAAGCACTGAATATGCCAGCATTTAAAACCCAAACAAGTTTTCAGTCAGTTTTAAATGTTAATAATTTCAATGAATATAATTCAGAGTGAGAACTGCCACATTGAAAGAAATGCAAGTTGTAGTGAATGGAATCAAGGTCTGTGTTACTTAGTCTTCACCGTCTTCAAGTTCCTCAGAAATTACTGAAATCCTAACAGTGCATATACTGTGAAAAAGAAAAAAAACCATATTTGCAAATGGTATCCCTGAAGTCCTACTAAATCTTATTATGAATATGATGTCAAATGGAATCTAAAGTGGATTACTGTTGCAATTTGTAAATATTAATTAAAGAGCTACTTCAGAAAGTTGGAGATTGCCTCAGTTTGACATTATAAAAGACTCTTTACTCAGCTCACAACAAAAATGTACCTCTGGCAACAAAGTCTGCCTCAATACCATGTCTGCAGTTATAGGCAGTTATTAAAAATGTCAAAACAGCAAAAAAAAATGTGGTGCCAGGCCAACCTGCCTCTTAAACTTAATTCTGCTTTGAGGCATGAAAGGAACAATAATTTCGTGAAGACAAAGTAGTGTGCCAGCAATATTTGTCTTCCTTAGAGCCTCCATAGGAAATCCGAGAAGAAAAATGCAAGCTTTATGTTAAATCTTTAGTCTTTGGGAAAAGAAACAAACAAAAAGTGTGACTTCACAATTTGTTAAAATGTTGCTGGGACCCTCATTATTATGTCTCTCAATGAGTCCATGGAGGGGTACTCTACAAACGGTCAGCTATTATGGTTAACAGTCATAAGTCACAATACGTCTTTCTGTGGTATAATCCCTGTAAACCACGTGCCACTTTCGAGTGATACGTTTTATTGATTGTGTGCCCCGAGTTTCAAAGGCAGTTTGAGGCTGAGGGATACATTTTTCATTTGAGATGCTTAGAAGGAATTTAAGATGTATTCTTCTTTCTCTCCTCGCTCCCAAAATGCACTCTTTATATTGAAAGATGTGAGAAAAACTACTTTGTTTTCCTCTTTAAATGTTTCAGGTGTCTTCACTACTTTTTAATGTCATAAAATTTAGGAGATTATAAATGTAAAACCAATACACGTGATAAAATCGGAAAGAATGAAAATGGTTTATGGAAACCTAATGGCAAGTAATCTAAATAAGTAATCTAAATCAAAAGAGGGAGAACGTATTTTTCATGAATAGTTAAAGCCAGAATGCATTAACAGTATACGAAATCCCCTCTCCTATGATTACATCATTTATGACAATCATGGCACCATAATTTTGCCTGAAATAGCTGAGTTCTATAATTTTCATCAGAGGAATTCTAAAAGTCAGCACAGTGCACTATTGCACCTGATTTATTCTGTCATTACCTTGAAAAATTGGCCCTTCACATCTCCCCTCTATTATCACAGACTACAAGATGAACATTAGACTATTTACTGCAGTAGTTCGGGTTGTCCATACAAACACTGTCTGCACTCTCATCTGAATAAATTTCTCCAGCTCATCCACCTTGTCATTACAACTCTCCACTTCGTTTATTCAATTAGACACATGTTACTTTCTAAAGTCATTACTTGTCAAATGTACTCTTGAACATAATTTAAAGCCACCATCAATTTACCTTGTGAGCAGAATAAATCTTACATATACACTTATAATTATAGCTCTTTACATTTTTAGGTGGATTACTTTACAATAATTTGCACAGAGGTTTTTTTGACATTTTAAATTGGGTACAATGACACCTTTTCCCTTCATTTGGTTACCTTGTTTTTCTACCAGTTAGAAGCAATGCTTTAGGTAGTGGTTAGCATATCAAATGAAACAGGCTCATGTGCCAGTGGGAGACTCCCAAGGGACACCAGGCACTGCAGAAGTGACATTCTTCCTGCTGAATTACTTTTGGGCTCCTCCTTTGCATAACAATTCAGTGTGACCAGTTCGCATCTAGAGTCATGTGACAGCTCTTTTCACTTTTTTTCACACGATTCCAGCCAAATTTTTTCAGAATTTCCTTCTGTTCAGTGTTGAGCTACAGTTTCCTTAGCATGGCACGCTCCAGACAGTTGCCGAGTAGAAAACTGGACAATTTTTCCTTGGTGCCAAGGCATAGTTCCTGCAAGTGTGTATTGGTCCTCAATCTTTAATGACATTAAGGAAGACTCACTTGCTAGCAACAGGACTCTGTCCTAAAACAAGGGGCACAAGTGCCCTCTCTGACTCAAGGTGGCATCATTCATCACCTGCTGTGTGCTGAGCTGACCAGAGTGTCCCAGGGAGGATTCAGCCTTAGGGAAGGATGTAAATGTGAGGAGAATGTAAATGAGTGCTTATCCTGCAGAAGAGGTGGCACCCATGCACCAACTGCTCCCACGAGCAGCCGGCCTGGGGCTGGCTGGGCAGATCATGACATGAAGAGGAACACCTCCTGCATAAATGAGGGATTTAATATTGGGAGTGAAGAGCTGTCAGTTTGGCAGGAATGTCTGTTATTGCTGTTTAGTTTTCACTCACTGTGAAAACTGGAAGTGAAAACATGATTCAAGATACTGTTAACATACAAACACGTAATCTCATTAACGATTCTGGCGTGTACAATTGCTTTAGAAACAGTGTCTCCTTAACAAGATTCAATTTTTAAAAAACAATTTTGAATTCACTGTAAAGCTCAGAGCATTCACTATATGCCAAATACTCCATAATTTCCTCTTATAAGACAAGCAACCAAACATTAAAAAAGTTAGAATGAGGTACCTAAAGTGCAGCGTTTTTGAGTATCAAAACTAGAGGAAGAAAAAACCAAACTCCTTACCATTCTGAACATCCAACACGTGATGTTTATCCAGTGTCCAGCCACCCATGTTGGAAGCATCCAGTTCATAACCCTGCAATATGGCAGTCCGCTTTTCCCAGAGAGTTAGATCCAAGCAAGACTCATATTCGTAACCTACAGACACTGAAACAGCAGTACATTTCCTCATTAAGTACAGGATCTAGTTAAGAAGAAAAGTTTAAAGAATGTGATTTCCTTGTGCTACACATGTTTTTCTGCTTTCCCAGGCTACCTGAGAATCCCTATGGCTTCCTTAGATGCATTGAAAATACTAAACATAATTCCAAAATCCTTCAAAAAGCAATCTCGGGTTATTAAAATAACTTTCTTTATTAAAAGCAGGTAAATTAGGACAGGTACAGGGGAAAGCCATTTTGTGAAGTATGTCAGAATGTTACTGTGCTATAAAGTAGGAGAAGTGTGCAGACTACACATCATTCTGTATTATTAGGCTGAAGGACACTTCATGGGGAAGAAGTGAAAAATAACTGTGGTTTCTTTTCTGTTTTGAAGATTTTTTTTTTCCTTATAATTCAAAGTTTAGGTTAGTATATTCTAATATATTTTAATATCCATTGATATTTCTCATCTTGGCCTGCTAAGCATTTTCTACTTATTGGATACAAGTATTTGAGATGTGCTTCCCTATTTTCAAAAGAGAAGTAAAAATGTAAAAAAGACCTCCATAACACACATACCGACAGCTTCAGACAATCCATAGACTCTCTGGTTGTATGCATCAGTTTTATCCCATATGAAAGTGTAAGCTAGATTTGGGGATGCAGGGAACCATTTCTGGAAAAGTCTTCCCACCACTGCCACCATAAGATGAACCTTCATTAAATTAAATGGTATAACAGATTGGGTCATAGTAATCTTCAGGACAGATTTGTATCCCGCAGCCCTGGAGCTTAAGTATGACAACTTCAAATCGGTTCCTGGTATTGTTGTTTCTTCATGAAGTACCTATGCATTGGTAAGAAAATATACAGCATTTGAACGATTCTGAAATTAAACACAACAATGCAGCTAACATAAAAGGAGGCCTGACATAAAGTTATATGACAGTCCATTTGGAAGGACTAAATCCAGCCCTCATCTAATAATGTAAATAATACAAAAATAAATAAAAACATTTTGCTGTTTTTGGCTGAAAAGTAAAATTGAAATTCTTTGTTACACTGACACTACTTAGTTAACACCTTCTGCTGAAGGATTTTAAAGATCTCTCCTTTATTTTTATGAGAGGAAAAGGAAGAATGCAGGAGAAGAAGGACATTCCCAACTGCTTTTTCCAAATGAGGCAAAAACCATCTTTCACCTAGGTATAAACAGCCCCCTATAAATAGCTGCCTCCCATGTCCTGGCTATGGACACATAACTAAGGCAGCAGAGCCTCTAAGAACCACAAAGCCTCAGATTTGGGTGGCCATGTCTAATTGTTCCTGTAGAAGCGGGAAAGACTTCTGGGTGGTTTATTATTTGCATTACCTGTGGATTGTAAATACTTTGAACTAGAGCGTTCTTCCATTTATTTCGAAGACATCTAGATAAGTAGGATGCCTCAGGGAAAGCTTTTCCATATTTCCTGATCAATATTCACTACTCAGACATCAGCTCACCACTTTCTCATTTCAGAGAGGTGCAATGATTCAATTTTACTTTTAAAAGGTTCCTCCCCTCCTCTGCCTTGTTTTTCCCTCTGAGCTGAGAAGCTTTTTCTGGTGATGGATGTATGCGAAAGGTTTCTGCGTAATGTGGATGAAGACAGCCTATACCGTCCTGTACCTTGGTCAGGACAGAAAGACTGACAGTCATTAGTTCAGGTGGACAGCTGCCAAGTATTCCACCTTACTGGGAAAAAAAAAAGAAAAAAACTACCAAGACATTTATAAAGATAATGTTTAATGTCTGTCTGTTGGGAAGAGAAGGCAAAGGATGCTGAAGCACAAGCCCAGAGCCTTGGTGGCATCCAATGAGCACTCTTGGGGAGGTAAATTTGGAAAGCTTTATTTTACTTTCCTATCTCCTAGTCCCAAGGTCTGAAAACCAATCACTAATTAGTATTAGTAGAAAGCAGACTTCAGGCAGAGTATTCTCACAAATATCAGGCTTCAGTGAGATCAAGTGTGGGCCGCTAAATAAATGTTAAGTTAGCCTTTTATGCTGGGTAAATCCTTGGGCACTGCTTTTCAACAACTGGCTGTCTGTATTGAATAGGGTCAAATAATGTTGTTATGCTCCTGAGGACCGCCACCAGATGCTACACCACCTTCTATGTTAGCACTTTGGCTGGGATATAAAGCCTAATTTATATGGTATTAATGATATCCTTCACAAAACAGTAAGAAAAAAATCAGAAATCGTATTTTGACTCATTGTATAGCCTGAGTTGTTATTTACAGCTGATATATGTAGACATAAAAATCTTCCAGCAAGATTATAAGCACTGTAGGAGATAAAGAAGGAAGACACTAGATGGATGAAATTTGGGTTTAAAAAATTTTTAATCTTCAAATGTCTTTTTTTCCGCCACCAAGAATGTGCCATCACTGAGAAGTGACAAGCAGTACCACCATTCCAAAGGAAGAGTGGCATAATTTCTGTTTCTAAATCTAATCTGCTCTCCCTCAATCCATAATATGCACAGTATCTAAGAGAACAAGCAAACCTCTATACAAACAAAAACATCTCTCTCTAGAGAGAAGTGATTGTGAACATATTCCTTTTCCAAGACTTTGATGGAAAACCACAGACCACTCAGGAACAAAAGACAGCCTCCTCCTCAAGACATCAGCAGGACTCTCATGTAATGCATGTTAAAACTAGTCTAACAGATGGAGGTCTCTGTAAGCAAGAGGAGAAAAAGAAATAATACACTTGCAATAGGACACAATTTAATGGACTTCACTGGTCTCCTGTTATGACCATTGCTTCTTTTACAACTGCAACAGTGGAAGAGCAGTGTTAAAACACTTAGGTGGTCTTCCAGTATTCTTAGCTGAGATAACAGGCAATAAAGAGGACACCTTGAAGTTTCAATTTCCAAGAAATTCCACTGTGTATTTGGATCGCTATCAAATTAGAAACTAGGACACGCATGCAGTTCTCAGCGAGGTTTAAAACAAAACCTGTACCCCTATTATCAGTTTTGGCAAAGCTTCAAATATCTGCTGGAAATCTGACTTATAACTTCCTTTTTTTTTTCCCCCATAAAACATCCTCTATAGCAACTTATTTTCTTGAGAACTTTAGAAATGTAGAGGTAAGGTTAGGCATCTCAGTCTCTCCCCCAGAATCAAGTATTACAAAGAGAATAAAACAGTTTAATGTCCACGCAAAAAGTCAAATTATCAGGCACAGCAGAGAGCATCCTATGGGAGCCATGACAACACATCAATTGTAAAGCAATCAGGAAAGTCACCAGCTATAAAAGTCACATCAGGAATTGCCAACACAACTGTGCTGTCTGTACTTTACCTTTTCCAGATAGAGTATCAAACTACCTTCAGAAAGGCCTGTACCTGAAGGGGACTGAGTTATAGCCCAACCACCAAATTCTAATAGTTAGTATTTTATTTATATATGATCAGGTTTCTTGGAAGGACAGCTATGAAATGTTTAATCTACAGGACTGAGATAAGGGTCACCTCCATTTTCATAAAGTCAGAGTTTGCTGTCCTGAGAGTTCCAGCTGACAACTGAGTCACATAAATTGTGCAAGGCTCCTTGCCTCTCATGTCCAGCAGTCTAAAGCTGTTCGGGCTCTGGAATGCTTTCCTACTCCAAAATACAGTATGATTCAAGTGACACGCTCTGATGGTTTTAAGAACCTTAAATAAGGAATTTAATTTCAATTAGGGGAAAATCACCTGCCATGTTTTGTTTTTGCTTTTGTCAAAATCAGCAACTTAAATAAAGGATTTGAGAACAAATTTCCCAAACGAGTAGAAATTTTAGTTCTAATGTCAGAGAAAGGATCTTTGTCTGGAAGTAACAGCTGAACTGCTGTGTTAAACTGTAACAACATCTTGGTTTGAGAGGGGTAAAGATGGCATTTTTAAGTAAAGCTAGATGCTGGCAACTGCTGCTACAACACAAAGATTGAGACCAAGAAGTACTAAAATGATACTAAGTAGAAGCTGAAATTGCTAATTTCAAGGTGAAAAAATCTTTTCCTCTGAAAAAAAAAAAAAAGGCTTCGCCTAGAATTCAGGCTCTTAAATGAATTTGTAAAAAAATAACCCTGAGTCAACAATATAAGCCAAGGATAAACGAATAGAAGGAAAAATAATTGTTTCCTCCAGACTGAAAACATTGCTGAGATATCACAGACAATATGGATAGGAAATAGCCATGTGCACGTAGAAACCTAAAAATGTGTCCATAAAAGAATAAATCAAGAGGTATTATATAAGAAGTCTCAAAAAGAAAGCAAAAGGGAAGAAAATCAGAAAATGTGCTGGAAAACAAGCATCAATCGAAATGTCTGTCTCTAAGAGTCATCTCCATTTTTTTTTTCTCAGTACAAACTTCAAGATTGGAGCTAAGTGAAACCAGGATGCAGTGTCCATGTAATACTGGAATATCCAGACATCCTCTTATAATGCCTGTTTAAATGATACAATAAGTTAATTTCTTTGTTGAAAATGTAGCCACTTTGGAGTTACAAACAATCCTTTTTATTCAGTCACTGATGCTCATATCCCATCCTGAATTCCTCTGGGTAGATAAGTTTTGCCAGCTTCTGCTGTGTAGTATTGACAGTAGTCAGAGAGGGAAAAAAAAAAAAAAAAAGAAGTGGGCAACCTTGAACATATAATTTGGAGGAAAACTTCACTCTTCATTCTCCCACGCACTTGAGGTGACAGAAGCAAGATGCTTAGGACTTGCAGAAGGCATCTTGCAAATACACGTAACGGGATAATAGAAGCTAAGGAGAAGGAAAACCTCAAAAACTCAATTTCAGAATTGCTCACTGTGACTCATATGTGGGTGTCTGTCAGACCACAATGCAATATAAGGCAAACAGACATTTATTACCTTAGGAAAAAGACAGCAACAATATTCCCTAACACACATAAGAAGCTCCACTTTAACCTGATCTCCCTCATCTGCATGCAGTTTACTGTCTTATTCCACACTGATTAATCTTAGTCAGTTAAGTCTAGGCAGAGCGTGCTAACTTGCAATTAAAAGTAGAAAAAGTCATGCCTAAGTAGCCCAAATTTACTTAACATGCTATTTATTATCATCACTTCTGAGTAATGATCTGTTGGGCCTGTGATCACCCCTTCACCCGCTACATTTGTTCTTTCCCCTTGCATGCCTTCTTTTCTGTTTTCTTTTGTGCTGCTTCTTTGGTACAGGCTTTAATTCTCCTTCTGATCAGTTTGTGATTCATAAGTCAGTGAGTACACTGTTTTGGAAATGTTATCTCGAAGAGATGATGAAGCACTTGAAGGGAGGATGATTATGGCAGCACATAATTTTCTCCTTTAGTTCGTGACAGTGAGTGCTGTCACACCACAGGAACAGGGTGAATGCTACTGACTGAAGGAACGTGGAGAATGGGTTCTTTCTCTATGCCTTCATCCAGTCTCCCACACTTAAGCTAGCATTGCCTCCTTTTTTTATGACAAGATCTATAGCAATTCTGCTGGAACTGAACAGCCAGTTTTGAATGGATTTTGCTCCTACCCATCTTGGTGGTGGATTTTTGGGGAGACAGACTGTTGAACACGATGCATTTCAAAGGCGAACCTGATGATCAAGGGGTACATTGCAGGCACAGCTGTGCAGCTCCCACTTGCTGAAGCAGGGGACTGCATGTGTGATGAAGAAAGAATATAGAATAAAATACTCCTTGATGGGTTTTTTTTTTACCTGATACATGTACTACTGGAACCAGATTTTTGCATGCATAACTAGTTTTACCTTGTCATAAATGCCCATCAAAATCAACTGACTAAGATCTGCTAAGATTATGATCTTTTCTTCCGTCTGATTTTCTAGGAAAATCAACTTGACCCAATAGTCCTGCCTGTCAGACCTCTAACCTCACAATTCTTCAACATGGTAGCTAATTTCAACCACATTTAAAATAACAGTAGAAATCACAAAAGCTAATACAGTTCTTTAAGGGTTTATTAAGAAAAGGGTTCAAGTTGTGAAGAAGTATCCGAGTTGTTATTCCCATGAAAAAAAAAAGGCTGAATGCAGTGCATGGGGGAAAGACTGGATGTGGCAGATAGCTGGAATTACAGCGATGGGTGGGAATTAGTAAGAATGCAGACTTCATGAAATGACTTGTTTATCTACATATTACAAGTGTTTTTTGAAAATAGGTATTTTCTGACATTCTTCTATTATTACTTTTTGTCTTGATTTATATGTCATCTATCTGAGCCATTTTCCATCATTTCAAGAACCGAACCTATCATCTGTTGCCAAAACAAGTAAATCAGAGCTGGTTTTCAATGGACTGTGTTTTGCAAATACTTTCTTTTAATTGACTTGCAACTATCAAAGGCACAGAAATGATAGCGAGGATAAAAGCAACAATTTTCTAGTACAGTCTAGATTTGTATGAGCGTTTAGTTGTAATTTCCTTACATCTTTACTTTAAACCTCTTCCTACCACAAACTGCTTAATGATTTTGCTCTTTTCTTAAGAGCTCTGCATGAAAACATTTGAATACATTTTCTATGTTACTCTTGAAGAGGAAAGGGCATTTCTTAGTGAATGGGAAAAAGAGTGCCCTATGTAATTATGACATTGTGAAGGTGGGGGAGAGAAAAAGAGAGAAAGGAGAGAAAAAAAAGAGAGAGAGAAGAGAGAGAGAGAGAGAAAGGAGACAGAAGAAGTGCTGTTTCATTAAGAAAAGTTTTATCAGAAATCAATGAGATAAATTTTACTTTTTGAAATGCAACTCTGCTTTAAGAGCTGAGTAAGACTGTATTAGTGATTACCTATTTGAGATAGAGGAATCTAATACAATTATGTTAGAGAAAAATATTACAGCACCAGCTTTTTCCATTTAAAGCAAGGTTTTGATGTTGAGTCTTACTTTTGGTATTACAAGTTCTGAAGAAGTGGATTAGCACACATGCACATTGGCTTGTGAGCCTGAGCTCGGAGATACAGCCAGTTCTTTTAGTTTAGAAAAATTGGAGTGTCATGCCATTTATTAGGACTAAACAGATAAATTGAACTGTATGGGTCTTTCAGACATAGTGGAAAAACATCTTTCACCTTCAGTTTCTGAGGTGTACTTCTAATGAGAGGGCAGTCAAAAAAGTCAGACGTACTATAGTGTGTCTATTTCGTTCAGCCAGTGCCTGATTGCTGAAGACATTCTGTAAATTAAATGATGCAAACAAATATAAAACCAGACACTGGTTGTACCCTAGGCTTTCTTAACTTTTTTTTTCCCCCTTTTTCAAATGAAATTTAAAAAATCACCTCACAGAATTAATAAATCGGTCTGGAAATAATCTCATGTTGTAAATTCTCAGTGCTTAGAATTATTTATTTTTAAACAACAGTTTGCACCCTTTTCATTATGGTTGCTTAATACTAGCCTGTGATAAAATGCTATTTATTCAAAGCACACTTTACCTGCGTCTCTGGGATGATAGGACTGTCTTCAGGAGAAATTCTAAAGAAGGTGGATAAAGGTGATGACACAATAACAGGGTTTGGCCTCACAAATCCACTCAGATCACAACTAGGAATGTCATTCTCTTCCTTCTTCATGACCAGGGTATCCATGACATAAAAGACATTCCAGGGAATCCACACTGTGTGATATTGCGTCAGGAATGGTGATCGCTCAAACACCAGTGTCAGAGATGCACCACCATTTGCTACTAAGTCAAACCTATTAAAAAAAAAAAAACAGTCAGCAAATTCCCAAAGCCATCTACAGCCTCCATTTTATGGATTGATTCTTCAGTGCACTGTACTGCTCTGAAGGCAGAATGGCTCTACTGAGAACAATGGAGAAATCAATTACATTATATTACATAACACTGCACTAAGAGAATGGAGAGTTTGGGATGCTGTGTTCAAATTAAGCAAGACCTTCTGCTTCTAAAGTGTATTATCAGCATCTTTAACATCTGAAGAATGTACAAAGTACAACCTCCATCGATCACTTTTTCCATGTCTTTTGTTTCCACTATTTCATTATTATAATCTTACTTTTACAAGCAGCTCTTCAGTAACACCTTTATTGTTTTTATAACTTAGAAGTTCTTCAAAGGGAACTTACATTCCATCTTGGCGAGTAATTGTATATCCATAGTCTGGATAGTGTAGAAAGGAGACGTTGACTCCAATGAGTGGTGTTCCATCAGCAGTTAATACTTGGCCTCTTATGACGGATGCAAGACTGTGAAAAAGATGCAGGATCAAATCATAAATTTGCTTTAATCATTCTCTTTTGAACGAATAGAAGCAAGTAGAGCAAAAATAAAAAAAATCCTGAGATTCTAACCCTTTTACAAGTTCACATAATTTATGCTATACAAACAAATGCCTCCAAATCTACAGATAATAACTTTGTTTCAATATTATTCATTTTACTTTGATTCACTTTGTCTCTTCCGAGTTACTCAGACTAGAAATTCACTGAAGGGTTTTAAGAAACTCTAGATTTCCTCACTGTAAGCCGCACCTCTGGCAAACTCTTAAAGAATAACGTACTTTTCAATTAGTATCAAAGCAATCTGTAAAACTGCAGGGACTATGAAGTACAAAATTTAAAAGAGCAATAAAGAACATTTGTGCAACAACTTTTAATCAACTGCTGTGCCCAAACACATTAATGCTGTTAAATTACTGCAAACGCAGTAGTTCTAGTGTAAATCATCTTCCTTCACTCAGTGAGATCCCAGACACCTGCTTCCTGTGACTGGTTTATTTTCAGGTCATTACTGCTTCGTAGAGCACCAGTCAAATAGTTTGTGTAATTATACTGTCGTGCACTTAACAGTTCTATTACATTAATTCATAATTTATATTATTTAGGGAGCTCAGTTTAAAAAGTGCAGCTTTGCTTTTCCTTCTGAAGTGTTTTCATTGCTTTGATATATTTCCAACTGTGCTAGCCCAAATCAACTGGTTAAATAAAGATTTATTTAATCATTAATGAAGTGCCCTGTTAGAATACAGGTACTAAGCATGGCAAATACCTTCTGTAACCTATTGGCAGTGACAATTTCAATTTTGCTTCTTTTTTCAAATAAGCGATTTGATGTTATTAAGAGAAAACACCAGTCTCTGTTGAAAGTCCATGCCATGACATTTGCAGTCATGGTGAACCCTCTCCTAAAAATGAATCTCACGGACTCCCCAGTTTCTTTCACATTCATGAGTAAATGATGAGTCATGCTCACCTTTTATTAAAGGGACTTTCCCCAGGTATGACATGAGTACTGTCTGCTCCGATGAGAAAACTGATCCGGTCATAAAATGCTTTGGCAGCTTGCTGAGATGGCGACTGTTGGCTTTGGCTTATAATATCTTGGGGATCAGGTAGTCCACGACAATAAGGCTGGTTTTGGCAAGAACTCTGCAAACAGCAGTCGGGATCCATACAGTCAACTAGCCCATCTGTTGGCAGAAATTCACACAAATGAACAAACTCTTCCTCCTGCCCCTTTGCATGTGAATGAGCCAGCCAGAAAAGAGATTAAAAAAATTATGCAGTATGAAAGAATACCAATAATTAAGATTTTAATTAATTCACTTTCAATTAAGGAAAGAGAGCTTGTTTCCACTGAGCTCTTAAACTCCCATGGAAATCCATGTAAACTGAATACGCTCAGTATTGCGTATAAATTAAACCTATTTACTCGATACTTTTCTAAAACCATGTTGAACAAACCAGAAAATGAAGGCACTCGGGTTCTGCATACACTGTTAACTCATAAATATTAAACACCTTAGGTGGGTCTAAGTAGCTTTTATCTGAGGTTATTTGGCTTGCTAGAGAAAAGAAACAAGTAACTCCCACTCGGCTGTTTTCCTTAAGTTTTTTAGCATATCTATGCAGCAAGTACCTTTAAATATTTCACAACATTTATCAAGGTGGATTCCTTTATACCTTGGTAGAAAGATTTTGTTGCTAGTGGCAAAGGCAATTTCCACAACTATTTTGCATGAAAATGTACGAGAGAACAAAATCTGTGTTTAACATTCAGATCTTACTCTGACGAGGAATGCTGGACAGTATAAACAAGATTTAAACACATGGGTGATTTTATGCTTATGTGCTAAAATATTCACATGTAATGAGCTTTAGATCTGTCACAGCATTGGAAATCTAATTTGGTGAAAGATTAAAATCAAGATCACATTGATAACTACTAATTTGCTGTAAGTAAAGTCATAAGGAAAATGAACCTGGAAATGTCAGCTACAGAAAATTTCTGGATGAATGTAATATGGTATCACATAGCTGATAATTGTTTTCCCAAAAGAACAGCAAGACTGAAATAGCTCAAACATTTTATTATTCCATTTAGATTAGAGAGGGAGCTTGCTTGCTGCACTAAACTGAAAAATATAGCGACACAGCACTTGGAGGAAGCCCATGACTGCTTCTCTCACAAAAGAATCTAGCTTTAGAGTAAGACTTCTTTCTGAAGGGAGAAATATCATCCATTTTTGTTCAATCATATGTTGAAAGAGTGTAAGTAAACAGAGATCTTCTAAAGGTATTCCTCTAAGGATTGCTGTGATATGCGGATCAGTTAGAGGATTGGCAAAATAGTAAAGGACTGGGATTTCTATTCTTTTGCACATCTAAAATTCTTATTTAACTCAGCTGTCATTGAAGTCAGTTCAGGGAAAATAAAAGAGATGAAAAAGTCATCGTTAAGTATATCAAAGTTTAAACTTTTTTAAGAGAAAAGAAAAAAACATTGATTTTTCCTGGGATGAGGATACACCAGAGAGTTTTGTTGCCATTCAGACAGACCTCGACAGACTGGAGAAATGATCTGACAGCAATCTCATGCAGTTCAACAAAGTCTTCCCCAGAGAGGAACAACCCTATGCACCAGCACATGCCACGGGACAACTGGCTTCAAGGTAGCTTGGTGGAGAAGAACCTTGAAGTCCTGGTGCCCACAAATCTGAACATGAGCCAGAAACATGCCTTTGTGACAAAGAAGGTGCCAATGGCATCCTGGGCTGCAGGTCAACAGTGGTTATCCCTTCCCTCTTCTCAGCACTGGCAAGACCACACCTTGAGAGCTGAGTGCAGGCTGCGCCTTCCAGCACAAGAGGGACGTGGACATACTTGAGTACGTTCAGTGAAGGGTTGGTTGAAGATGGTTACGGGCTTGATGCATCTGAGAGAGCTGACTGTTTAAGCCTGGAGAAGAAAAGGCTCAAGGGAGGAATCTCATAAATGTGTGCAGATATCTAATGGGAAGGTGTAAAAAAAGACCACCTTTCGGCGGCACACAGCAAATGGACAGGATACAGTGGACACATATCGAGATGCTGGCAACTCTGTCTAAACGTCAGAAAAACTTTTTTTTTTCCGTGAAAGTGGTTGGACAGGCTGCCCAGGGAAACCGGGCAGTCTCCATCTTTGGAGATAATAAAAATCCAACTGGACAGGGCCCTGAGCAACCTGCTCTAGTTGACCCTGCTTTGGAGCAGAGGGTATGACTAGATGATTTCCAGAGGCCTTTCCAACCTCAAATTGTCTGTGACTCTTGTGATTTTCCTAGTCTTGTTCTTGTACAATATGAAAATCCTAGCCAAAGAACTGACCTCCCTTGCTGGTTTTAACTCTAGAAGCCTGGATCTATGTCAAAGCTGGGGGTACTGATGGTTAAAAGCACAGTTTGGGAGTGTTATATCTCTGTATGGTCTCCCAGGCAGTATCTGGTGCAGTTGCCAAATAAATGCTCAAATTTCATCATTCATCTTTGTTAGTTTATAAAAAGCAAATGTACATCTGGAGTACAGTCTGCAGGTCATAAAACTGCATGAGATTGACACCTTCTGAACTAATCAGCTGGAAATGCATTTTTACAAGCCTCTCTGCTAACATCAATCAGAGAAAGAATCTCATTTTCACCAGCCAAGATACAGAGATACGCTGTTTGTTATTTTTCCATGGAGTTTATCAGCAACTTGCCCAGGCGAGTGACGGATGGTTATGAATCTGGCTCCTTACAACTTGAGAAAACATTTTTCATTCTTTCTCTCCACTTATGTGGCTAGAGCTATCTAGTACCACTGAGCTGAGCACTCTATTGCACTGTGTGAAGCAGAGTAAAATTTCCCTTCTGAAATGGCTCTGAAAAGTTATTGATGAATTTTGTTTAGCCTGAAAAATATGAGATTTAGCTCAACACTGGCTTATCAGTTAAATAACTCAAATATGATAGTGAAATTATAAAGAAAATAGAAACTCCTACAGCTAGCTGGACAGACATTACCAGTTTCAGAAAGCTATTTTGTCATTTTTTTGTTCTAGATCTAAGTGGTTCTTCTATATACAGAAGACATACTGACTGCATTACTGTCTTCTACTTCAAAAACTAAAGTCTACCTGTAAAAATCTTGACTGATGTTGCTTCTCCCTTTGTTGCAAAATTTACAGAATTGCAATGGAGGATGGTCTCGTGCAAGATTGCTTATTTGAAGTGACTAATAAAACCCTCCAAACAATAAATGAGAGGAGGCAAGGCAGAAGAATCCTACAATTAACAGATGTCTCAAAAATAAGATCTATTCAGTGGGCATGTTTGCTTCTGAATAGAATTAAAAGAGTCTGTATACAACTGCTGGAAGGAAGAAAAACACGGGGGCAAAATAAGTTCTGGGCACAAGTCCTGCCAGTTGTCAAGGCTGTGGCCAAAGGCCTATATAAATCACGCTCTTTGTAAATAAGTTGATTATATATTTAAGCAATCAAAAAAACGGAATAAAGTGAAAATCAGTGTCCATACTAGAAGAATACAGTTTTGGAGCTGTGATACTGGCCATCTCAAGAAGATGGTTTTGGCAATTGTGCACACTAAGGCAAGAGGTTGGAAAGGACAGAAAACTGTATTAACAAACCTCGGTTATCCTCACATAGCTCAGTTTTACAACAGCCTATAATGGATGGACTCAGTCATAGACACCAAAATTGACTGCATGTAGGAGCAGCTGGTTGGAAAAGCCACAAAAGCAGAAATAGCCCTTGATTGATTCCTCAGCAGTGCACAAGGATCTTGTTACTACTGCAGGCTCTCTATAAGCATACCTGTAACATACTCAAATTCAACATTCCTGTTGGAGTGAAAATGCTTAAAATATAAAGTGCTGGGCTCTAAATGAGCTGTCCCTCCAGAAAGAAATCCTGGAGTCACCATGGATAAGTGCTATGGATGTATCAATCCAGCATGGTCCAGACATCATAGATGCAAACAAAAACATGAAGAATAACGGGAAGTGTTGGGAGTACAAACCAGAGAAGATGAGCATGCCACTCTATCAGTCCTAATTCAAGTACAAACTTCCTGGAATTTCCTGAGCTTGGGAGTTAACTTTGTACTTAGTAACCCTTCTGACGTTCAAAATACTCCACTTTAATTAGCAGCCTAGAAAATACACATTCACATTTGTCATATTATTTTGCTATTAGCCACTATCAGAGAAGAGGCCTTCATTTGGGTAATCTTTAGGCTGAATTCGTACTACCCTGTGACAATGCTTATCAGAAGCAGGCTATCCTAACCTATGAAAGTAATTACAGAAATACAGTAGTGCTAAGTGTGCTTTGCTTTATTACAGTATTTATCTTCATTTCAGTAATAAAAGAATATTAATAATCCCTTAAATCATGCTGGTAGAAACCTGTAACAACTCTTAATAATTGGACAGGAGCTAATAAAAAGCAAACTTAACAAAGGAGTCTGTTCAATAAAGACCTACCTAAATTAAAGAGTAAACAGCTTATTCTTCTTACAGTGATGACAAAACATGGCGCACTTCATTAGAGCTCAACAGTGACACATTTTTTCCCCAATGTTAGGCTTATTTTACCCACAGAGGACTCTTGGCTTCCCCTCTCCCCACAGTCATTTGGAGTTTAATTTAGCCTAAGGTATGCTCCTTGCACACACATTTATTGCGGGTTGCTAAAATGTATTTTATTATGCAAATCAAAAACACATTAAAATAAAGAGTGATCCTTTAAAAGAAAGGAAATGGTCTGTAAGACTCTTGAGTCTGTGTTAAAAGGAAGGTGAGCTCTAATCACCCCATCATATGTCAACAATATCTAGAAAGGAAAATGATCAAGTGTGCCTTGAGGTCATTAGCATTTCCTACGGAGAATATTCCCACTGAGGTCCTTGGGATGCTC
Source organism: Urocolius indicus (assembly GCA_013401255.1). Lineage (NCBI taxonomy): Eukaryota > Metazoa > Chordata > Aves > Coliiformes > Coliidae > Urocolius > Urocolius indicus. Next base: position 91,704 of record WBNH01002461.1, on the reverse strand, counting down.
GTGTTCACAGAATTGGAACAATCAGTCTCAGAAAGAGCTAAGAATCAAATGAACAGCAGATACCATTATCAATTAATGATATTAATATATTAAATATATTTTATCCTGAGTAGGATGAAACATAAACATTACTCACAGCGTATCAATTAGCTAACAACTGAGATAACTTCAATTATATAACCACTGAGTCTAGTCAGCGTAAGTGCTCAGATAACCTAATGCCCCACAATAAACAAATACAGCAGAGGCGTCTTTGTGCTATTCCCTATAGCTGCCTGGAACTGAATGAGTTTCTCAAGAGATGAGTGGGCTGATTGCAGGTACTCTTGGAAAGGGAAGAAACACTTGTTTCTCATACCAAGTGTGTTTCTGGCACAGAAAACTTTATTTTCCCAGTTTTGTTTTGTAAGCTTCCAGTTTTCAATTTAAATTGTTATATTGTAACACTTATCCTCAGCCACTAGGCAAAGATTGAAGTGGGTATGCTCTGTCATGAAGCATATAAATTAAAGTCCACTGAAAGAAAAATGCCAGTGACAAACAGCAGTACATATCTCAATCAGGGCAAAACAACTGTTGGGCCAATCCCTTCCTCGCACATAGCTACATAACATCTGTAAAAGAAATAATGAAAAACAAAAGAGAGAAACAAGAGCAACGAAATACCAGCATTAGGTTTCTCTTTTGTGCAATATTGTCTTCTCTTTTGGAACTTTAAATCATCCTATTAGACGCTCCAATTCCTCATTCTTTTCCCCATTTTCCTTTCAGTTTGAAGGAGCATCTTCTTTTCCCTTGTTCCGTTTACACGTATCCTCAATGACATTGCTCCTCTTCCTCCCGCTGCTCCTTTATCTGCTCTTGACTCTCCCTCTGATACATAACATCCTTCTATTATCTTTAATGTTTGCCAAATCTGTTTTAGTCTGTCTCTGAGCTTTGAACATTCCCCCACCTTTTTCCCCTACATGATCTATTTTATCCCTCCTGGTTGTTTATGTTCCAACCCAGTTTCTCCTGTTTGCTTTTTCTCTTCTCACACTTGCAGGTTTCTTTCTCTTTCTTGTGTTCATAATCCCTCATCCCACTTGAATTTAGTTCCCTAAACAGCACATAGAAATGCTATTGCTAATCGTTCCTCTTGTTCCATTCCTACATGCAGAAATTCAGCTTCACACTAGCTCCAATTGCATGTAACAGATTGCATCAGATTTTTTAGGCCGCTAAATGTGCAAAACTGACTCAAAATATACAATATGTAACAGAGAAGGATGACAAATCAAATGATGTGTAAAGCAATAAACAGCAGCACTGTCCTAACGGTGTTATTTATTTTCCTTGGGAAGTAAATGCTGTTGTTATTTATAGTTTGTTGACATCTAAGATCCCAACTGTAGTTGGGATATGAGAGCAAACAGCCAATCAGCAATGGAAAAGGCACATACTGTCTAAAGCTGGAAAACAAAGTCACAGATGACTTTATTATCATTCAGAGGCCCTAATGGAGTTCCTTATCTCTGCTCTGAATCTGAAGGTGTTGATGAGAGAAGGGGAAGAAAGACAGACAATGAGAGCACTATGCTGATCTAATATTTGAGTGCATTCACATCTAATCTTGTTTTTGTGTGTATTTTTTTTGTGATTCTGCAGTCATGTCAAAGTCATGGCCCCTCTACCTTCCCTACCCTTCCCTAACTGATTGCAGATTGATTCCTTAAGTCAACAGACCTGCCTGTATCTTGCTGCAGATTGTTACCTGTCACCTGAATGACAGACTGTGGAAAAGCAAGCAAAAAATAAAAGACCTCTGGGAGCATCCTGTCAGTTATCTGAGTGTTCACAGGCTATGGAGGGATAAGATCTCTGTAGACTGGGCAACCAATTGTTTTCCAGCAATAGTATCATAGGGCAAAATGTAAACTCTCTGACTAGTCTTTTCTCTTGTGATAATTTCCTTGTGAGGTCCCCCTGTCCACTACAGTTCGCTGAGTTGAAAGTACGTTTTACTCCAGTTTAAAAGAACATTGCAGGGAAGCTCAGGTGACACCTATCATTTTCTAAGTACATGTCTCACCTGCCATAAGTAGCCTTGCTGACGTGCCATATAAAAGCACTGAACACGTAGTCGTACAGGATTAAGAGGTAGTAAAATGCATGCATGCTTCTCATAGCAGTATTTAACTCCCTGACTGTAAAATCTCCGTTCCTCAACACATTGTCCCCAGTGCTGAAGATCCACTGGTACATCTTACCTCCTTCATTGTCCTTACTGTCAGCGCAGAGAGTTTCCATGGCTACGTCACAGCCCGCTCCCCTCCATCCCGGCTGGCAGACGCAGTGCCAGCCATTCTGGTCCAGCGTGCACCTCCCATTGCTGTTGCACAAGCCAGGACAGCCCTCTGTCAAAACAGACAAAGAAGAAAAATCCCGAGTGATTTAAATACTGTAATTACATAAAAAGAAGAAAAAAACCCAACAAACAAGGGACACTTACTGGGAACAGGCCTTAAGAACAGCACAAATACTGTAATTGCACATGGAGTGGAACAGCAACATTACCTGCGGAACGTTAATTCTTAACAAAGTGGCATCTTTGATTGACCTGACACTTGAGACACCACTTACCTGTACAGGCAGGAAAAAAATGCACCAATCCTCTAAACACCTGCAGGCCAGACAAAATTAAGTTGTTTTTTTTTTTTTTTTAATTTGTCAATTTCTTTTTTTTTTGGCAAAGTAACAAGAGACGAGTGCATAGTGCAAACAAAGCTGTGTAAAATGACACTTTTTTCTGTGCTCACAGAACAGACCATTATTTGCTCTATGCAGTATTGGTTACTTACTGGCACAAACGTTCAAACTCCCTGTTACTATGAACAAATCCCTCCAAATTCTCAAGTAGGAAAATGGGTACGGTTTTAGGCATGTAGTAAAAGAGATCATTAACTTTATCTGGTCTCAGAGTTGCCGTATATTCATGTGAAATTACAGTGCGTTAAATAATTGCACAAAGTATAGGCCAGTTTTAATGACTATACTTTATGCCAAAAAATACATTCCTTTTCACAGAATAAGCAAAGCCCAGGAAATAGTGAAGCAGCTTAGCATCTATTCTAACAAACATTAGGATTCAGGCTGCATACGGATGGGACAGGACCAACAGGATTTCCAACTAAATGTAATAGCTGTGCGTATTTGATTACTTAGGACGGACAAAATGAAATACCATAAGGACCACAATAAAACATTGATAGACTGAACAAAAACACGGTAGTGACGTGCTTCAAGACAGATAGCAGAGAGTGATTTTTTGTGACAATCTCCCTAAGGCTTTTGTGCTGTTACCTTTATATCCTATCTTGTCTGCTTTTATGGCCAAGGAGGGAAAATTTGGGAAACAATTAAAATAATTTAATATATCCAAAATCGATAATTGTTTTCAGTCTAACATTGCATCAAAAAAACAGTATGTGTCACTTCCCAGTGATGAAATCTGGCATGCAGCCAACATGATCTGTATGAGGATGACAATAGTATAAATATGTAGATTTTGGTGCTCCTTAACTATGACTATGATAAGACACTGACAGCATTGAGTACAGGTATGGCACTAAGTCTCTCAGGAGAAGGTGGCTACAAATCAGGTATTTTTGGACACAAAAATCTGCTATAAACTTTTATCCAAAAAGCCTAAGTAACTGGATGAACACTTCTTCACTTTGTAGAACCACTAGCTTTAAGAACTAGGCTACCGACTCATTTTGGTTAAGCTTAGTTAAGCTTAGAATAGTCTTTCAGAAGTAGCAGTCTTTTTTTTTTTTCTTCTAAAGACTTTTGAATTTACTGACTCCTTTCAACCATGCAGCTCCAAATTACAAACATTCACAGAAAAAAAAGTTCTAAAGGATGCTTGACTCTTGTCAAATTAAGAGAGCAGAGAATCGGGAAGACCTCTTGTGAGGAAGCACAGGGGCGCTACAGTTATGGATATGGTGCCATCGTGCCAGGCTGAAATTAGCCTTGGTATTCTTATTCTTTCAGACTTCAGCTGCTAATTGTATTTGTTGAGGTACTGAGAGTAACATTTTCTTAATCTTTCTTCTGTTTAATTTATAGAAGACTTACATGTTTAATTGTAATAGTGACAGAGCATTTTAGGAGTCAACTGGGTACACTCAAGACTTATTGTGTGAAAGCCTGGATATTGCCATGAATATTGCCATATTCTAATGAAAAAAAATCACAAATAAGGAATAGAGAAAGATACTCAGGGAAAGAGGGGTAGGAACATATTAAATGTTTTCTAAATCAATTTTTCACCATAACTGAAGATACAAGAATCTTTGCTGTTTCATGTTAGGCTTTTGTATCCTTGAACCTTTTAATCAAAAACGTTGCATAGAATCTACAGCCTATTTCTACCTTCATATAAAACACATGTCATAATTTCCTACAGATTTTCTACATTCAGATAAATAAAAGCTTAAAAGCCTTGGGTATTCTATTGATCTGTCTGTAGATAAACACAAGCATCTCTATAATTAATCTGTTCTTTTGAACTAATGACACTTGTTCTCTGACAAGAGTGTCACTTTGCTTTGTTTCCTAAACATTTTTTACAGTTTTTTAGGTAGAGATCGAATGACACAACTAACAAAGAAAAAACACCAAACAGCAAATGAATACGATCTTCAGTTTTTGGTTCAAACAAAATCTAATACATGTATACAGATTGCATATTAATGCATAATTACTGATAAAATGGTATTATGTAACATATGCAAGATTTCATTTTTAATTTCGGATGAGTTGGAAGTCATGTGAGTTGAATCTATAATTCATGGAATGTATGTAAGAGAAGATTCTTTTGCCCAGACTAGTATGTTTGTAACTATATATTCATATAAAAAAAGTACATGTAGGTATAGGCATGTTATCAAAGAGCAAATATACAGTACCTTTCACTATCTTATCCAAATAGTGAGCTTGAGAATTAAAGAGGAAAAAAAAAACAGACAGACATTTCAGAAGTGTCAGATAAAACAGGAATTTTTCAGAATTCACATGCAAATCAAGCAGGTGCACCTGACATAAGAGGTCTTACATTACAAAACGTAAAACATATTTCCAAGCCTTTAGAAATGCAAGAAATTCCTTTTTAGCAAACATTGTCCCTATTCCATGAAACCATTTTAGAAAGAGGCCTGCAGAAGACAGAGATTCTACCTTTCTGAGACTGTGTTTTTCTCTGACATCTTCACATGCTTTGATTTTTATGTGTAACAAAAATATGACCAAAATCAGTTAAAAAATTCTATTTTCAACACAAGATAACAGGAATTACTTAGCTTATGAGCTTTAAAACACTGAAAATATTGGGAGTTCTTTGATTTGCAGGACACATATGACTGTGACAGCATAACTAGCACACTATCTTAATTCCACTTAACAGGATTTTTAGGACGAATAGTTTTCTTCTGCTTCAATTCAGTCACAGTTGTTCTTCCGTGAGCACGCGCACACCCCAAGTGTGTAAAGTAAGTTAGATCATACACATGGGATAGAAGAGGACGCAGAGGGATTAGTGGCATGGTGATCCATTTCATTTGGAAAAACAGCTGAAAATTACACTTAGGTATATCCAAGATAAGCAAGACTATTTTTTCCCCACAAGTTAGGATACTTAAGATTTCACAAATAAATTGAGGAGGCAGACGGATGAATGACAGAGTACAAGATGGATTTAAAGCAGCAGGCCCTGCTTTTAACACATGAAACACACCAGAGATGAGTTATATGTTCCCTCCTTACTTTCAGGAAACAGACATCAACTGCAGTTGTCTTAAATGGATTAATGTCATACAGCAAAACCACGTAGGGCAGGTCCATTGCAGGCTACCAAACCCAGCTATGTTCACATAAGGCAATGGGGTATTCCAGACTGTTGCAGAGGAACACATCAAGCCAAGTCAACGGTATTGGGTTCAGTCTTGTGTTTTTGCTGTGGACAAGGTCTCTCAAGAGAGCCCTTGTGGGCTCTTCTTGTTTTCAAAATTTGAACCTAATCTCTTGATGGATGATAGGCCCTGTCTGTCACTTGCTGTTATTGCTCAGCTTTGTGTACTGGATGGGTAAGAAAAGCATCACCAAACACGGCCATTCCTCCAGTCTGGATGAATGGGAAAAAGCTCTTCCCAAGTCCAAACAAGGAGGTCATGAGGTCTGTAGTCTCACATAAGCCACAGTCACTGCTACCTCCTACAGTGTAAAACTTCTTGTCCCTCTCCCAAAAAAGAAAGTGTCAGGTGTCCACTGCACAGTTGAAGTACTTTTTTTCTAAAATGGTGAGGTTAAAGGTAGACAAAGCAAGAAGATGAAAACAGCAATTACAGAACATTTAGAACAGCAGCAACAAACTAAGCAGGATCTCACATTAACCACAATCAAAGGAAAAAGTGATACAGCTGCATTTCAGAGCAGATCAAATTTTTATCTTACTCATCCAATATAATTCCCCTTGCTCCTACACAGCTGCTCTTAGAACGTCATGTAGTATGTGTGGAAGAAAAAAAAAAATCAAGCTTTATTTCATAAAATAGAAGCAATCAGGTCTGTCTGGGGAACACATCTGTCTACCAGTGAAACATTAAATGTGTCTACAAATGTAGGAATAGGTAACACAACAGAACACAAAAAAACCTCCCTCCTAGGCAACTGAAAATAGTCCCTGCAATCCCATGCCCTCACATGCTGTTCCCTTTCAGAAATGCAGTCTGCATTAAAAAAAAAAAAAGAAAAAGGACTAAGTAAATGCTTTTTTAGGATTTCTTGTATCCAGAAATCAGTTCCAGACCACAAAACTATAACACCTGGAAAACAAGTTCTGCCTTCCAGAGGCCTTTTATTCATGGTCAGTTGACATTAAGGACAAGTTAGAAACTATTTTGGTTAACATGCAGCACCCTGGGAATAGAAAAGCAGAAAATGAATGACCAAAAATAGTGTCACTTTCTAGTGAAGTTTACCTAGTCAATGCTGTCTTCCTAATCTTCACAGCACTGCAACTGACACAGGAATGAAGCCAGCTGTTTGAAAATACAAAATACAATCCTTTTCCCCCTCTGTATAAAGAATTCCAGGTGGGATTCAGAGTACTTCAGTAGGCTGGAGCATCTCAGGAAGTGCTCCTTGGCAAGATATTTACACATCTGGCACACGTGGGTTACATTAAAACCTTAAAAAGCCTAATTATAGATGAGATAATATACCTATTAGGCTTTTCCTGCAAGGTTTGAGACTCTGAAATTTCAAGTCTTGCTCTAATTTCCAGTAGAGACACTTCACATAACTCCAAATGAAATGGAGAAAAACAAAAATGAAGATACAAAACTTGTACGTTTTCTGGGACAGCCAAAAGCCAGGAAGACATAAGTGGCATTCAAAACTCATGCAACATAAAATATGTCATCAATGTGTGTGGATATTTATATAAATATGTTGGAGATAAATATATTTTACAAAGAACTGGTAACAGTCAGGCAAATTCATATTTCAATCAGCATCTTTCATAACCTGTCAGAACCCTGACTTTTTTTTTTTTAAATTTAATGTCTCTCATTAGTTTCCTATCAGAGATGTAAGTCAGTGTCTTCCTTGGATTATTCATATGCTGCTTCCTCTAGGTACGACAGAATAGCCACAGAATAAAAGTACATATTAAATCCATTAATCCCAATCAGCTTCTGTTTAAATCAGCGTGAGTCACATACCCATTGATTTGATGTTCCTTAATTGGTACTTACAACACTGCTTTATTCTGATTATTCTGTCAAAAAGGATTATAATGGTGACATGCTTCTAAACACTGTACAGGGAATATACATTTCTATTAGTTTACGTTATTATCTTCCATGACACATCTTCACCCATTACCTTTGGAACCTGTACACTAAACTACAACATGCACAAATTTTTTTCGCGTTTATATATAGTCCCATTCCAGTGTCAACTCAAAAGCTCTACAAGTCATGATTTACTTTGTTGTAAGAACAGAATTTGACCTCAGCATCACCAGATTTGAAACAAAACTACAGAAGAATGTGACCAAAGCCATTTTGATTGAGGTTAATCTAAAAGATAAACTACTTTTAAAGCTTTTTGCTTCCTACACCTTGAAAGTTTGAGTCAAACCTTTGTCTCCTCTCCTGTAATACTATCAGCTTTTTCCCTTCCTTACTTCCAAAACTCTGCTTTGTTCATCTTTCCTCATCTTCCCCAATTCAATATGGCAATTTCTGTTCACCAGTGAATGATCGCATACATATCTCCGCTGCTAAGACAAACTTCATGCACTCAGACAATAGATCTTCCACAGGAGGATGTGAACAACATATCCTGTATCAGTTACGTTTATATTTCTACATAACCTTGCACAAAGTGGCATGTAAGGAGATAAGATGTAAAAATACCCTCCTTATTTCTTGGTAGAAATCATTTCTCTCAATTTATCTATTTGCTTAGGGTTAGAAAGTTTTAATATCATCACCTGATGCTTTGTTTTTTAGTATTTTAAGAAAACTTAAAACCCATATGACAATTCCCCCCAACATTACAAGAATGTCATGAGAGTGATCAAGTCACATACCTCAAATTGAGGCAATGTCAGGTTTATGGATATCTGTACATTTTTATACCATTCTTCGTTTGTCAATGTGCAGAACTGACAGTCCTCATTCAGCACTTATTCCCTCATGAACAACAAATGGCTCATACTCTAGTAGCAGGCACAGCATGCTAATCTAAACAATGAAGTAGCTGTCTTCTTATAGACTTTTCTATCCTATCCCTCCCTAAATCTCCTTCTTAACACCGTGCACCAGTCCCTGGCACAAGCAAAGTGGACATTTTGCACGCAACAGCCTTTCACAGCCTTGCAACATTCTTAAGTCTGCTGGGTGCAGAGGGAAAACAAGTTAAAGGTATGATAAGTATTTGCTATGATTAATAGATATCTTCTGCTATACAGTTATAGGATAATGACACATAAAAATGTTCTCTTGTGGCATCCTAACTATACATTCTTGATTTTGCAACTTTACTAAAGTTCTTTTAACATGTTTTTTTTTGGCATTTCACAGTTCTCAAGTCCTATGCACACAAAGTAACCTGAAAAAAGCAAGGGAAAAACCCAAAGAGATTCCATTCTGTGATATTACATTTTTAACAGGGTAAACAGCAGGGAAACTTAGATGAACCACCTATGCTTCTGCCATTTGTGCTAACAAAGCGTTATGAACATTATTTCTTTCTCCCTGCACAGTTAAACAATAGCAGGGGATGAGGCATGCTGTTTATCAGCGGTGGTGACCCAGACGTATGCCAGCAGAAGAAAAACTTTGAGAGCTTCATTGCAAGTTTTAGGTGAAATGCAGTTTGGGTAAACAGTTTTTTTGTGCTTGTTTTGGAGGAACTGGTACAAAACTCAGTTGACAGCTTTGGTCTGACCTCTCTAACCTATTCAAGACTCAGTTCATGGAGGTTTACTTCTCCTGACCTGACTACTAGATCACCCTTAAGTTCCTCTCATTTCCACCCAGCCACAGTTTAACTATCCTGACAATTAAAACATCTTTCGAATGTAAAAAAACCGAATAACCCTTGTGATACTTAAACTCAGTATTTCTTAGCCTACTCAAAGCAGAATTAAGGAATAGTGTACTGATTCCTTTAAGCAATTGCTCAAAGACTGACTAGTAAAAGCCATGCATCCATATGCATTTTTCTGAGGAGCTCCACAGCTATACCAGAAAACTTACTGGAGTCCAGAATTCATAAAATTTTAAAGCCACTCTTCTAGCCTGTCTTCAGAGCAGTTCACTCATGTCAAATTCATCATCCACTACAACCTCTTCTGAGTCTCTTCTGCCTTGCGAGCTGCTCCTAACTTGAATTTGTGCAGCTGATTATTGTTAGTTAAGCACAGAGCCCAGCATTTGTTGAATGGCACCTTACTTTTCTGCATAGCCTGTGCTATTTGTTAAAGTGATTTTAAATTCTTCTCCTGTCTTCCAAAGTCCTTGGGGGTAGCAGGCTCTAGTATCATTTGCAAATGTAATTCTCTCTATTCATCGCTGAACAGTACTGAAAGCACATGTTCTTCCACTGTACGCAGCTCATGGTCGTTATCCTTTCCCTGAGTTTATATGAACCTTGTCTTAGACACGCCATATGTTCAGAGCACTGCTGCCAATAGAGGAGGATTACAAGCACTCTTCTCTTTTGATACTTTTTTATTCCTAAATTCTCATCTTGAGCTTCTTGTAAAGGAGAACACATGGATGGAATAATAGTTTCAGGAAATTTTCTTTACTTTCCTCCTTACATAGGCCAAAACACAATCCTAAACTTAAAATCGTACTTTCTTTATCATTTCTGCACTTTTCTCTTTAGTCTATGTAGACCTGCAGCAGAGATATCTGCTGCATATGTTTCTGCAGAAAGACCTGAGTTCACTGAAATTTATCCCTTGTCCAAACCACAACTGCAGCAATCATTTATAAGTTTTTACATACAAAGGCACTTAGGCCCACTACCCTTTACATTTTTTGTTCTGGAATCCATCCCAGTTTTACAATAAAGTAGAATTTCTCATCATCATTACTGGAAAACCACATGTATCTTAGAATAAGAGGACCGGTTACTTTTCAGGATACAGTAGACACAGGAAGTTTGGAACTGCTGGTAAGTTCATGAGCAGTGTTGCTTCATATTTAACATCTATTAAGCTACAAGAGGATTTAGAAGAAAGGGTATATGTCATTAAGGATTAAAAACTGTCCCACGTGTATCGGCTGAAAAAGTTGAAATACTTATTTGAGACCTCTGACAACTCACAAAGACTCACCTCAGATGCAGGTAAAACCTGATGCCTACATTAAGATTTGCATGAAGGATAAACTTGTCTGGAAAATGTGTTAAGCGATGGAATGGGACAGTGAGCATTATTATTTTCATTTTCCTTCCTGACTGGAAGTACTTTCATAACGTGTCTGACCAGCATGCAACTACACAATGTACAAAAGCACTTACTTTCTGGCCACTTCAGCTCAAGTAAGCTTTGCAACATTCTTTAAAATTCTTCACATCTCAGAGGATTCTGCTGTTTTCTGAAAATGTGCCTAAATTGAACTTCACATGTGGTCCTCATTTAAATGCAAATCAACCAATTAGCAATTTAAAGTATGCTAACAGATAATTTGTATTTGAGACACTTGGTCTTGAAATTTGTTAAGGCCTGACCAATAAATCTTTTTTTTTTTTCTCCCCACAGCTTCAGATACATATGTACTATCTTAAATTTACCCGGTAATTGAATATTTTTATAGTTACCAAACGTACAAATATTTTGCATATTCAAGGCTTGGCCTGGCAAATTAAGAATGTGTCCTTCAGGCACAGGAAAGATCAAAACCATATTTGTTCTAAATTTCATGAAATCTTGTTAATCTGTGGTTACTTGTCCTCTGGGTGCCAAGAAAGTCATCTCATTCTCACAGACTTTTTGCTACAAGAGTACAACTATTGTGGTGAAATTTCAACTCCAATGTAGCCAAGTCTTCTGAAAGTAGGATTTCACTCACAACATTGCAACAAACTAATTGATATTTGACACAATTAGTTTTCAATCTCTGGTTGATTTTATCTGAGAATAAACTTGAATATCAATGATTACACCTTCATATAGACACAATCTTAAGATGAAATTTGTACAGAGGTATAATTCCATGACCTCAGAACTATGGAAAAACAGATATTTAGGAATTGTGATAATTAGAGAATATATACATAGAGCAGATATTATTCTAATTGAAAAGACAAAAATTTCCTTCTGATCAAAATCCTAAAATCTTAGAAGAACCTTCACATTTATGAAGAATTCTTGGCATGATTGCATTAAGGAACATTAAATACCTGACACAATAAAATACTATGAAATGTGAATATTCTCGGTAATGTAAACTTTGGAGAAAAGTAAACTATGCCTGGCAACTCAGCATCAATATTAAAATGATGGTGGTCATCATAAGACTGGTTCTCCATACTGCTCTCCCTCTAACCTGCCGATGTGAAGAAGATCAATCAAGCCCTCAAACTGGTCCATGACTGACTTTGTCAAGCCCATACTTAAAAAAATATAGTGGAATGATGTATAGCCATATCAAATTTTCGTTTTAATTAACTGGAGGAACACATTTGTCTTGACTTGCTCTCTGATCTTCATAGTCATATTTGAAAACTGTAACATAAGGAGCCCTAAGCTAAACATGTGCTGGAGAGAGCAGGTCTAGACCATGTAACTTAGTGCAGGAGATTACTTCTCAGCATTCCTCAAGGCTAGCAGTACTTCTGAGCTTACACTGCACATGGTTACCTAGAAAACCAGGACACAAATGCCTTAGTGTTTGTCTCGAGTCAGAAAACCATTTTAATTAGTCAGCAGGGCAGAGTCTATACTAACAGGACACACAGTTAATGTGAGTGCACTCTAGATGTTACTTGCTTATATCTTAATAACTGAATACCTAAACCAGACGACTTTCCTGTTCTTCTACCTCAGATAGCTGAAATTAGAAACTTCTTACTGAAGAAAAGTTATTTTTGGTTTGATTGCTTTGAATGTCATATTAGTGTCTACTTTGCTGTCACTTGTTATTTTTGTTCTTGACTAAATTTCAGGGTAAGTTCTGAGAAGAGAAATCAGTTAGATCCCAATTTGCACCAGAATAGAAACCTATTACAACTGTACACTTCTAGAGAGGACCACCACTGGATTAGATTTTCAGTTCTGTGTATCATGTAAAGTAGTCTCACGCAGCACTCAAGAGGAGCATGAAAGTACCACAATGCTACCTTTAGACCTCCCAAGGGATTAATACAAATGCTTAATGACATTAATCCACATTTAGATCACTTATGTTTAACGACATGCTTTCCATGCATCCATATATAAATATTAATTTTGGACTGAAAGATAATGGTTCAACACGATAACAATTAAACAGCTGTAACCTGTCTCATGTTAAGTAATGGAGCTGCAGGCAAGCTCCATAAACAGATGGTCTTACCCACCCATGCTTAATGTTAAAGTCTTTTTAAAAAAAGAGGTGTTGACAAATCTGAACAAGAAGGCATAGTTTTAATGCAAATTGGCCAATTTGCAATTTAGATTACTCTAAAACTAATTTGATCCATAAAAAAAATCAAGCTGCATTGTACAACCGAGATGTTACACAGCACATAGATATAGCAGGTTCCCCACCAATGTAATTATTTACTAAATTCATTCAGCTAACAGAGTTTAATGGAAAAGCAGCTGGAAAAGTATTCATATTTATGGGCTTCCTTTGACAGTTACTTAATTTACTGATGGAACAAGCCAGTTATATCACAAAAAAAATAATAGACTTTCTGAAATAATATCTGCTCCAATCTCACAAAACAACTACTGAGGCAGGAGAGGGTCACCGAACTCATTGCAAGCCAGGACAGAAAAGAAACAAAAACATATTTTAGCACAACTGTGTCACAAAAACTTAATTACAGAGCGAATTTTCATCCAGGCTATCACCTGGGCACCATCTGTGCATGTGCGGTCTTGTATCACATTGAGATGCAGGCTGAGCTTCAGAAAATAATATATGGATGTTCACCTCAGACCCATGAATGTCACTCCCAGACCAAATAAACGATTGACAGGTGATTTTCCGTAGCTTTGCAGTAAACTGTTGATTTAACCTGTTCCCATGGGGATACAGGAAATAGTAAAACAATTCTCAGGAGGGAAAAGACACTAAGCAATCTAGATGCCTTAAATTGCTTAGTATATTGCCAGGGTTTAGCTTAAACCTGTAAGATGCTAAACAATAGCAATAAATGTTCAGTTTTGTTAATTCTTATTAGATTCATCGCAACACTGAGCGTGTAGCTATCTGCTGATCTATGTGTTCAGAGAGCAAAGGCAATGACTCACAAGTGTGGCCCACATCGGGTGTTGGAGCCACTCTGTGCCAGAGATGCATAATGAAACAGTGGCTATCTATCAGTTACACGTATCAGCTTTATCACAAGTCAAAACAATCTTGCTCACCTCATTATATAGCTTGTTTCAAAAAGAAAGAAAGAAAGAAAAAAAATCCCTGTTTTATTTAGTCTATTCTATTCTACCTCACAAATCAAAAGCATATAAAATATGTATGTTTATTATTTCCCAATTTAATTTTTGAGATCCTCACCCTTAGAAAAATGCTGATGCTTAACCCAGGTAAGCAGATGTCTGAAGAAAAAAAGCAAACCTCTGCAACCACCTATAATTTTGCTTCCCAGTGTCCTGACGTATTGAAATAAAACAATAAAAAAATGCCCGGTCTCTGCAAAGTTCAGACCACTTACAATTGCCTTTGGTCAAATTCCCATTTTAGTATCTTGAAGTGTACATAAAAATCAGTATAACTCAAGAAGAAATCTAAGGTTTAAAAGATATTAGAGAGGAACAAAACTAAGGACAATCTTGTTTTAATCCAGGATATAGATTTGCTTTTTGGCTTCTTCCTACCCTTTAACACATGCCAACTAACACCACAAACAATGGGCTAACTGAAAATGAGACTGAACAGACAACATTTAGAAATGCATAAAAATCATTAGTTGAGGTGCAAAACATTTTTACCATTTTAAATGGCATTTATGCTTCAGAAAAATACCATAATATCTTTGGTCAAAGGAGTTATGGATTTAGTTGATTTAGTACCCATTCCAGTTAGTACCTCTGTGATTACTGAACACATTATCTGCTCCATTTTGTGCGTCCAGCTAGAGACCTGGTGTATTATTCATTTCCCACTAAAGTGCATTTTCTTTCAAATTTACAACTTCTTTAAACTATTCCTTTCCCAAAGAAGTGGGAAAGTCTAGTGGCAGTTGGAACTACAAGACCTTTAAGGGTCCCTCTAATCCAAAGCATTCTACAATTCTATGACTTAGAAATGAGAAGGATCCAATTGTTTATTTTTAGACATATAAAGGGAGAGTGGGAATCTTTCATACACATAACAAATTATGTAAACATTCTGGTACCACTTAAGAGTTACAAGTAGCATAAAGTGCCTGAGTTACAACTGGAGGGTGATAATAAAAAATAATTTGCATAGAGAAACATTCTGATGTTGAAATTTTTTTCTCAAAAAAACCTACTAGCTACTCTAGGACAGGTGAAAGAAAGGCAGTATGACTCTTCACCTGACAAGATGAGGAGGCAGCCATTTTTACTCCAATAAGGGGAAATACTCTTGGAAATGAGCAATAAAATGACCTGGTTCCTCCATAGCACAGGGCTCCTGGAAAAAAAACAGCTCTAAGAAACATAAACATAACAGCAGGCTACAGGTTGTACCTCATTACTTGCTTTGGAGGCTGTAAGTGCAACATAAACAAATCAAGCTATCTTTACAGCAGCAGCCACAAAGTAAACACCCATTTAAAGAATAAACAGGTGGGAAGACAAACCTGCTCGCCAAGTGCTGAAGAAAAACTTGTTTGTGCTTAATATGTTGGAAAAATTGTTCAAGAGCAGTTCATCCGTGTGTAACTACAACCCTTGAAATGCTGCCAAGGTCAGTGAGACCAACAGCAGTGTGATCTGCTGAGTAATTGCTCGTTGGCAAGTTAAAGCGGTCAAGGGAAAGGCTTTATCCTACTTCTAAAGATTTACTTTATTTTATTGTTCAGAAAGCAGTTCTCCCCACCTCTCTGCTCTCCTTGTCAGCATGATTTCTGGAAGCTCCTCAAAAAAGTTAACCCTAGCAATCCTCCTTTGCAATCTGCACCTTAGTTCCCTCACACATGTCTGAGCAATCTCATTAGTAAACAATGAAAAAAGGAGATTGCAATTTCTGTAAAGAAGAATTCACAGATCAATCTTATTACTTATTACATTATTCCTGACTCTCTTCTACAAAATAAAACCTTGCCTCATCTTCCTGGTGCAATGACGTGGGTACCAGTTAATACAGCTATAATGGGCCTTCAAAGCTCATGCTGTTGTTTCCTGTGACCACCAAGAACAGCACCACAACCGCTTTGCCTCTCAGTCAGGGCTCTAAGCTACCCAGGAAAGCAGCTTGGGTTTTACTGTTTTCTACGTGCTTGTGCCTCAGTGGTGCAACACATTTGGTGTTACAGACTTTCCAAAACATTCAGCCTCTTTTTAGCTTGTGACAAAAGCAAAATCTTGCTATATTTACATCCATTAGCTCTACTGCTATTAGACTTACCATCCTATCCTGTTGCTTTGGCTACGTTGCCTCTTTTAACCAACTCTTCTCCATCTCTCCAAACAGAAAACTATGGGATTTTTTAAATTTCCTGACTTTTTTGGTGACTGTTTGTATTATCTGTCATGTCCCTATCACTTAATGTTACTCCTGCCTTTCTCTGACCCATGGTTACCTCTTTTGTTGTCATTCCACCTCTAAGTGCTTAAATGTGGTACAACTTATATGTGGGAGACGTGTACCACGAATACCTGCAAAGCCATGTTATTACTCTTGTCACAGCTTTGCTGAGCTTCGTGCAATGCTCCACATACAGCTAAGTACAAGCCAGTCATCTCTTACAGTTAGACCATCATGAGTGCCTTTGTCTGAGCTTCCTACCTTCTGTCACACAACAGTTTCTCTGTGGTTATGCCAAGACAAAAATTGTTTGGATAGGATCTTTCTCTGTTACAGACCAGCGGCATCTTGTAACAAAGGGAGATTAGTGTGGAAGGGAATTTCTTAGCAGTACAGCTATACAAAATCAATATAGAACCGATAAACCTTTTGCCATCTCCTCCTCTACTTTTTCTTAGTCCTCTTATTTGCATGTGCAATTTCTCATGCTAGCTCACTGTCAAGGCCTGTAGAGTACAGAGGGATATCCCACTGTATATGGCACATAGGGACTGTAAGTAAGTGAATCAGAAAAGCTCCATTGATAAAGGCACAGTAACTACCAAAAGTTTCCAGGCACTAGAAGTTACTTGATTTTAGAAACACAGAGCTATAATAAGGGTAGCTTCTTCTCAAGTAGCTGTATTAAACTGCTGTTACATTATTTACATGTAAGAAACTTGCTATAATTCTGAAATAAGGCAGTATGTTGACAAAAACATAATTTTGGGCAGGTAGATCACATTTATTACAAGTTGGAAGTGACATTTTTTTGTGTCGGAAAGTAAGTGACGCTTCACAGAATCACAGAATGGTAGGGGCTGGAAGGGATCTCTACAGTTCACCTAGTCCAACCTCCTCCTAAAGTAGGTCTACCTAGATTGTGGTGTACAGGAATGCATCCAGGTGAGTTTTGAAAACCTCCATACAAGGAGACTCCACAACTTCCCTGGGCAGCCTGTGCCAGGGCTCTATCACCCTTACAAGTAAATGAGTTTTTCCTCATGTTCAAGTGGAACTTTCTGTGTTCCAGTTTGTGTGTATTACCTCTTGTCCTATCACTGAGCACTACAGGAACAGATTGACCCATCCTCTCAACACTTGCTCTTTAGGTATTTATAAGTGTTGATAAGGTCCTCCCTCAGCCTTCTCTTCTCCAGGCTAAACAGCCCCAGCCTTGCAGCTTTTCCTTCTAAGAGAGATGCTCCAGTCCTCTGATTGTCTTAGTAGCCCTATTCTTACCCATAAAACAAACAAATCCATAAACAAAAAAAAAACCAATTGGAAACTTCACTGCTGAAAGACATAAAGCTATCATATAAAACCAGAAAAGCACAAATCAAATAATATATTTACGATTCAAAATAAAAGTAACTCCCCTGCCCCCATCCCAGAAAAAGTTAGTTAAAGGGAAAAGACTGACAAGGAAATTCTTCTGCCTCCTTCTCATGGCAAATTAGGTATGAAGAACCATTTCCCTTCTTAAAATGTCAACTCCTTTATACAGACTGAAATGTGCAAACATTCTTGTTTGAAGAAACAAGCTTCAAGGTAACACACTTCTCATTCAGCTGCGGCCAGTGGCAGCAGCTGTTTGAACTTTGCAGGGAGGACAGGGTAAAGCATAGCCAGCCTACCAATGGTACAGTGCTCTCCGTTCCATCCCTGGCTACATTCGCACTTCCCATCTTTGCAGGTGCCGTGCTCGGCGCAGCGCGGGTGGCAGGCCCTCTGGTTGCAGGCTGTGCCCGTCCAGCCCTCCTCGCAGCGACACGTGCCGCCCATGCACACGCCGTGTGCGCCGCAGTCCGCCGAGCAGAGTTCTAGATTCGAGGGAAGAGGGCAGAGGGGAAGGAGAAAAGGAGGCAGAGAGTACACACGGGAGAGAGAGGGCATGCATCAGTTAGCAGCAATACATTTTAATTCAACGCATGAAGAATAAGAAAGGCAGCATCCTTTCTTTGAAAATTACACCAAAGGAATTCACTGTGAAAGCCATTTTCAGGTAGGACCCAACAGCACATGGATTACAGAGTCTTCTCCCTGTGCTAACACTCACACAGTTATCCATCAGACTTAGTGGTGCCTAAGTGTCCACAGCTCTACTGCTGGCTCTGAGTAGTTTCCACTCATATTTTTTTTGTGATCACACATGTCTTAAAAGCAACCTTTTGTATCTAAGATTAGATAGCACCTAGACTGCATAGAACCTACAGTGTACTCCTAGTGACTAAATGTAGCATATACTTAGGTCATTGTGTGTTGAGAGTGAAAATTTATTATTAATGAAAGTTGATTTTAACAAGGTTTCCCCTCCCCACCCTGTTCCCTGTTTTCTTTCAAGTAAAAATGTGCCATTTCTGACACATTTTTTCATTATAAAGAATCAGCCTTAGTGAGACAAATTAGTACTATGCTGACACACTGACACATGCGTTAAATATAAAAGATGATTCTCTTTTACTTTCTGTAAATTTGTATCAGTGACGGCTACGAACAGTCTGGTTTGAATAATAGATACTTAAAAAAAATAAATCAACATACAGCAATTTAACTTGTCATTTGCATATAGTAACAGGATCTTGTAACTGATAGATTAATTGAAAAATACGCTAACAGCCAAAGGTACTCAGAGGCCAAACAACGCATGTTAAGTCTCAGCTAATACAAGGTGATAATTTAGACTGCCAGATTTTGCATTTACAGTTTTGATTCAGTCAGACTCCAGCAAACTTTAGTTCTGCTAAGCAAAAAAAAAGAAAAACAAGAAAAGACACAATACAGCCTGAGGGACTTCTTTAGTTCCTTGGCACACAGCTGGCTGTAACCATGTACTAGTTCATAGAAAGACTGTATTTAGTATTTGTTTTCTTGTAAAAGACAACAAACAGTTTAGTAATAAAAGACTGATATTGTTTTCAGCAGCAAAAGAAATAGGCATTCAGAGCAAGGAAGGTTTACAGTTTCCCACTCAAAAGTTCTTTTCTTCTCCCACAGTTCAACCTTCTGCCTCAAAGTGTTGTGGAGCATTAAACAAAGTATCAAAGATCTGTGACATTTCCCATAAGAAATTTTATGGGGAAAGACAGCTGTAATTTCTCCCTGCCCCCCCCCCCCCCCCCTATATACCTCATTTTATCTCTACTTTGAAATTACATTTTTTGATTAGGAGATGCAAGATGGTTTGATTAACTTCAGAGTCACAGAGCGTCAACACAGCTCCAAGAAAGAAAGGTTTATTTTTCTTCAATCTAATCAATTTTTCATTAGGGTGAAGGTGTTTATCAGCTTTTAGCACACTAGCTTTGAGCAAGGTGCGTCAATCTTTGTAATGAATTTATTAATTAGAGTTAATTTAATTGAAGTGGAATTGAAGGGCTAATTAACGGACAAACCGCTGATGAAGATAGAGGAAAGCTCCACTGATTTCAAACCTGTAAACCTCTCTGACAGAAATAACTCATTCTTTTTTTCTTCTAGCAACTTAACAAAATGTTTATGGGTACTATTTGCTTTTTTAGTGTACCATTCTCAAGGTCATTTTGCACAACTTCAGCAAATAGGCCCATGCATGGTTTTTACAAAGCTGTTTTCTGAGTTTGACACCTTTGAAATATCTGACATCAGAAAATATTTTATGTTATTTTAATGACAATTCATTTCTTGAAAAATAAGTGAAAGATGGAGCATAACTGAATCGTCAAACACCGTGTCAAGAAACAGGGGATCCATGTTTTGCCTGCGAACTAGAAAGGGTGTCTCACAAGTAGCCATTTTTAGTGCTAGAAATGTTCAGAGAATATTTTTTTCTTCTAAACAAATTTAACAGCAGATGAGATTTTCTTCTGTCACTTTTTCTTGAATGTTTGGAATGTCTGTCCTATCATTCTCATATGCACAAACCATTATGGAGTATTGCAGATCCTGGTCAGGAAGCACATTTGTTTTAAAAAGATGGTTCCTCATGAAGAAGTGATATTTATTCATAAGTTGGCATAAATCCAGCTAGCCCATGTGTTCAGTTTTCATTAACAAAATAATCAGAGCTGTTAGATGAACTGTTTTAGACAAATATATGTCCTTCAGTTAGACATGATTTCTCTTTTGATATGTGGCTACCACACAATATTCTAAAAAATCTTATTTGTCAAAAGGCTGGTGGCATACTCTATAAATATTTAGATTCCTCTCTCTGTGATAATACCTCCAGTCATTTACTCCTTTTGTTTCTAAACTCAGACTATAGTTTTAATCAGCTCAGCTTCAGACCTCAAGAAATCCCTATTCCAACCAACACCTTCCACCCCGGCCGCCTGCAGCCTGCAGGCTTCCTTGAAAGCTATTTAGGATTCATTCCTGCATTCCTTTTACTTTCAAACTCAAAGGCAGTCTGTTTTTCCAGAAAACAGACTCCAATTAGCTGGAGAGATTTTAAAAATGTGACTGCCTCTATTTTCACCAGATGTAGTTTTAAGTTTCTAGATAGATGTATTAGGTAAGATGATACTTAGACTATCATACAAAGGACACTCTGTGCTTCCATGTGAAACACCTGAAGTGACCAGGGGAAGGCATCTAAAAGATGCTAACAAATACATCGATTTTCAAATACCTCAAATTCATCAATTATTTTGAACCTTTGAGTCAATTCACAGCTCATGCTGAAGTGAACACAAAGTATTCCATCAGCTTGGAAGGTCAGGCCCTAACATAATAATGTCATAAAAATGCTGCTATTCAGGATGTCATCATTTGACAAACTGTGAGTGCTTTTAACCCTTACCATTGGAGCAATCTGGACCTGTCCAGTTGGGATCGCAGGTGCAGGTACCACTCTCTTGATTGTAGGTGCCGTGCCCAGAGCATTGGTCAGAGCACATTGTCTTTAGGATTTCACAGTTGTTGCCACCCCAGCCTGGGTTGCAGTGGCACTCGCCATGGATGCACACCCCGTGGCTGGAGCAGGACGGGTCCAAGCAGTCCGCTGTGGAGAGATGACAAAGATCAGCTGAGGCTTGCTGCTCCTAACAACAGCCATCAACCCCTAGATGCCCACAGCACTTTTGGGCTTCATCCGCATTTTAAGATCTTGCGAAATAGGCAGCATTACACTCATCTTAAAAGAAAACATTAGCAGGTTGAAGCTGAGAAGTCCACCTCTGTTTCATTGTGATGACTGAGGAAAAGACAGAGTGGACCAAGGCATCTCTCTCCCCCTGACCATGAAGTCACTCGCTCCTTATCATCACTAATTGCAGAGCAGCAAGTGTCTTTGTAAAAACACCTCACTTTCATGTCACTTCTGGTATTGTTAAATATGTGAATGCACATAACTGTCATCAAGGCATTTACAAGCTACCACTGAGTTATCAGCGAGTCTTTCAAGGTTTGCTTATTTTTCTGGATTACAAGAAGATCGGTTTTGAGTCTTGCGCAACTCACCTCCGTGATGCCTAATCGCACCATAACAAGTGTTGGATTCCCTGCAGCACTTGGTATCAACTGACTCTATCCACTGCTACAGAGTTTTGACAGCTGCATAGGAACCTCAACTTGTTTCAGAAACAAATGAGTTGCATACTGTCTATCTGTCCTAATTCACTTTAATGTGCTTTAGATGACGAGATTTAATTTAGCAATTTGACTCAATAAAATGTTACACTTGTAGGGTCAATGGTCTGAAAATTTAATTCCCGAGACTTAATTGCATTACTTTGTACATGGAGATCAATAAAATCAATTTGATTGAGGAAGAAAATGGCACTTTTTACTCCCGAAAAAAATAGAATGGAAAATGAACTGCATTTTACAGCACATCAGAATGAATATTATTATGCACATCTCTGGAATACAAAAATGACGCATCATTTTTCACCCTGATGCATTCGAGTCAGCACTTTCCACAATATGGTTGGTGGAAAAGATCACTAACAAATGCAATACATTAATGACTTAGTCTTTACTTTGAAAATTCACTGTCTCCTTGTATTCCAACATCTAGTTTTTGTGTGCTTTCTTCTTAGCTGACCTCAGACAGGAAAAAATAAGAACTAAATGCTGGCATGCAGAAAGAGACCACCCATTATTAAGAATTTTCCCATTGATTAGTCGAGGATAAATGAAGTATCATAGAATCACAGAACCAAGTACAATCATTCCGTAGAATTAAGTGATATTAGTGATACCCAAACTTGATTTTTTTGTATTGTAAAATGATTTGTGAAGAAACACCATTCGTGCATGTGATCCAGATTCAGCAAAATCGACAGAGCTGGAAACGTGACTAACAACAGCAGGAGATGGGCTAAACATTTACTCATTTACCTTCTTCACAGTTTTCTCCTTTGTAACCGGAGTTGCAGGCACAAGAGCCCATGATGCAAATGCCCCGGCCCCCACACTGGGGATCGATGCACTGAGTTGCAGGCACATCACACTCGGTGCCCTTCCAGCCACTGTAACACAGGCAACGTCCTTTGGAGTACTGGCCATTGCCACTACACAACACTGGGCAGGCTGCTGTGAAATAAAACATGGCAGAAAAATTAAAACAAAGTTCTTCACCAAAGGTTTCTAAAGGAGAATATCTAGGAAGTGAGTCACATGCCAGTTGCTTTCCCAATGTGTTATTTGCCCTCATGCTTGCTTAAACTGACTTGAGAAAAGCATCAGGTTGATTTACCTCTGGAACAATCGGGACCCAGAAATCCAGGAAAACAATGGCAGGATCCAGAAACACATTCGCCGTTACCATGGCAATTTCGTGGGCATTCCACCACAGATTCTAAAGGGGGAAAAAAAAAGAGGATCATTCACAGACACCCACTGCATGAAGTGCCTATCATTTGAACCACTACTAACTGACAGCATGCTCTCACTTCAAGAGAAGTGTTTGTTTGGTTTGTTTGAAGAGCACAAATAGCTGCAATTTTCTATAGCCAATGCCTCTAGTATCTTAGGACACTACATTTCAGCAGAAAGGCTCAAGTTACAATGGTAAAACCACTTGAGCTCCATATTTAAAACTCAGCCCTGTGTTATTTAACAAATACTTTAAAAGTGTCCTCCTTTCAAGCACTGTTTTAAAGAAAGTACGTTCCTTATGCCTTAGACCAAGTAATTAAAACAGACATTCTGCATTTTGTCTGAGCAGCAGAAGAAACAGTATGAACGGAAAACCTGTGAACAAAAGTCAGGTCCTTTAACTATGAAAATTTATCTCTGTATTACCCCAAAAAACCTGTCGGAGCCTAGTGTTTTCTAAGAGCTTTGAAAATGATGCTTACCTATAATGATGGTATTAAAAGACACCTGCTCTGCGTTCTTCCCATCATTGTAAAAGGCCAGGTGCCAGATACCAGAATCCAAATACTGGATAAAACCTGCCTCGTGGAGGCTGACAGACCTTGCCTGCCGCCCTACTCGCTCTGATTCCAACAGGTTACGTTGCTCCCTTGCAATCAGCCGGCTGCCATCCAGAAGCTCCACAAAGTCGTACTGTGGGGAGGAACAGACAGGGGCTTGACAAGCTACAGGATGACCCATGGCACTGCCAGCTTCCTCACAACATCCTGACAATCCGCTTGTATTTTGATGAGGAGTTGCCTTTTGGAGCAGTGAAGCAGGAGCTGAAATCTACTCTTGGCTTTTTTGTTTGCCCCTTGCTAGGACTTTAAACAAAAACAACACCTAGTCCTCAAGCTTTAGAGTAGCTTTTTTGGTGACAAGTAGCCAATGAACCTATTACATATATTGGGGAAAGAAAATACCAGTTGAAAAGAATCTGCAGTCATGACTTCCACCTTAACAATAGATGAGACCTAACTTTTAAAGTATGTTATATACATATGGGTTAATAATACCTAACACCAACAATATGCTTTGCTTTTCATCTAGTTTCAGACAAAGGATTAAATCGTTCAGTTCCTCTTTTGGTCGTTGTGGAGTTCTGCAGGAAGGGGAGCAAGAGCTTTACCTCCTATGACAGAAACCCAAAAGAGGAGACAGAAAACATAAAATGTTGCAACTGTTGCAAATGTCAAACTGACAAAAAATGTGGCACTAAGGTCAATGGACATTACATACTGTTTTCTTAATAACCATAAGATTTTTAACAATCATCATCGAACCTATGATTCTATGATCAGTGGTGCCTGGAAAAATGTAGCAGCATCTCAGCTGATATACCAAGCAAACTTCCAGCACAGGGTTTTATGTATGTTAATCTTAACTAGCACTAATAACACCTGGAGGGTTGCATCTGCTCTGGGGCCTGTACTGATTACACTGTCTGGGAGTCTGCTCTCATGGCTTGAAAGATGTCTTCTGTGTGTTTATCATGTAAAGATCAATATGTAGATAGCAAAATTAAACAGGTGGGAAAATTAAAGTGGAGAGAGCCTCTGCTTTTCCTGCTGAGTCTATTCACAATTTTACTTTTACTCTGACACGTTTATTGTACGAAGTGAACTGTAACATGTGAACCTTCAATCTTTCCACAGGTTTGAGAGCTCTCTCTCAATGGAATTGGATCCAGATGTTATTAAAGTAAAGGCCAGTATGTGAAACCACTGATTCACCTGAGCTAGGATAACATCGGTTACTGGGGCCAGAGAATCAGTGGTTTTACACCCTGAATTGTGACCTTCAGAAAGTGCTCCTGGGACAAAAGAAAACATGATAGCCTTTGTCCCAGAACAAGGTTTTAAGTACTTATGTTCTCTTGTTGAAATTGCAGGCCAAAATTCACTGCTGTTGAAAGAATGTTCCTCCTCAGTAATCAGAATTCTTCAGTAATCAGTAATCTTCTTACTAGTCAGGATGTGAAGGCAGCGTATAGTTAATACGCCTCTACCGACACCTGAGACACTTTTTCCAGCTAGGTTTGAAGCAGCAGAATAGAACATAATGTGATTAGGATGTGCAGGAGCTGGTACCTCAGTATGCTGTCACTCTGAATGTACATGCTGTACCACAAGAAAATGAACGTATCCATTTTGGGAGAGCCCAAATTATTCAAAACCCTCTGACATTCTCATTTGTCAGAGAATTAACTACTTATTTTGTGTGAGAAGGAAAAACAGTTTTAGGTTAGGTTTGATTCCCCCCCCCCCACCTGACTCAAGGACACTTTCTTCCAGTTGTGTTGTTCACTAATATTTTAAAAGAGAGAAAGCTCAGTGAGTTCTGAATTTTAATAGGTCATTTATAAACATTAGAAGTTACCTTGTAATTTGTATACTTGCAGAGCATAATTTTTTGTATGAGGACAATTTCAGATGAAAACCATATTTTTGATATAGGAATGAGTGATTACACTACTTGTTTGACCCAGAAGAGTATATTAATGGCAGACAAACATGGCACAATTGATGATTTTGTACTAGTAATATAATGACATATGTCGTTATCAGAACACCATTTTAGACTACATTTTAAAAGCCATTCAGAGAAGAATTTACTGTTCAGTTTGTCCCCCAGCAAAAAGCAATAATTGATCTTAACCCTTTTAAAAGCTGTGTTGTGGGCTTTTTTTTTTTTTTTAAATTTATTTATTTAAGACATGATAACAGAAACAGACTGGAAAAACAATTATCTTCATAAGCAAAAAACATACCAATTCTATTTTCTTCCTACGACGATAAATTAATTACTTTCATGGTGAGTCTAAATGCACTGATTTGCCCTACCACTTCATCCAGTTTTGCTTTAAACCAAAGTCCTTTTTTATTCCTAAAGTCTCTTTAAATAAACATATTGATTCTCTGGCTGCAATGGAACTGACATTTTTAGAAAGTGTCACAAAGACTCTCAGGCTCGCATTGATTGGGTTTTGAATGGACAGCCACCGTCAATTATTTCTGGTTGATTTATCTATGATTCCCCAGAAAGAGAGAACTATGCATTTCAGATCTGTCTGTGACACACATATAGTGGCTGTGCTTGAGACTGATTTTGGTACCTAAAGAGAATACAGAAACACTACTGGAAATTCTGTCCTGATTACAATATATCAAAACTTTTCCTACCTGCTGTATCCCTATTATTTTGGCTTCAGGGACAGAAGGAAAGCTAAATTTGCTGCGTTCTGTTATTATTTTATGATGAAATGCTAAGCAACTGATATAAATGGTTTATATACTGTTGATTTTGTTCCAAGATGAGGGTGTAAACTAAAAGACTCCTTGAGATCTTACCTAAGCTCATTTCTATCATACTTTCATTATGTGCATTGCAGTGACAGGATAATTGGCATCAGAGGTTGTACAGCTATGGAAAGATAGCACCCAGTTTCCTCTTACTCATTGTCTGGTTTTAACTAGATACAAAAATAACTTGGATAAACAGGCAAAGGGTCCCAGAGAGAAGTGGGGAAGAAAGTGGCCAAAGGTGATATGGAGAGAAGGCAGACATTCATAGGAACACCACAGCTGTAAGGAGGGAGCTAAAGAAGATGGAGGTGAATACACATATAGGGTATCAGAGCCATATGGGCAAAGATATTGGGAGAGGGACAGTTGGTAAGGAAACTTTATGAATGCTGGCAGAGTGCAGGTAGTAATCAGTCCTCCATTATTGAATATAAGATCTGAAAATTGAAATAGATGTTAGAGAAATATGCAGTAATTTCTCATTTGCATATATTTTGTTATCATCACTTGTCACTCTGTGATGAGGAGATAAGGGCAGATAGCATTCAAGAGAAGTAGACATGAAGTGATATATATGGGTGAGATCCTACTTTTCAAAGTCCTCATTGAACGACCCTAGCTTTACATATCCAGAGATGGGCTCTGAGCCAACTTTTATCACTCTGAGATGAGATCTTGGAGCTATGGCAGACAGATCCATGGAAATGTCAGTTCTATGATTAAAAAAAGAAAGCGCACACCATTAAGGCATTGTATGAAATCATCGTAGTTAAACATCTGCTAAGTTCCGTGCTGTTCTGATCTCCTCATCTTGAAAGGCTGCAGTAAAACTGGAGAATATTCAGATAAGGACATGGCTAATCAAAGGACTGAAGCAGCTTTCACACAAAGAATGATGAACAGATTGGAAAAAATATAGCTCATTGAGGACCTGAGATCTATAAATCAAAGGTCACATGAAGAAACTCTCCACTGCTTCCAAGACACTACCGACAGGGCGTCAAACTAAAACTATCAGGAGACTGCCTCAAAACATACTGAGGAGTATAGAGTGAGACATGCAGTTAAGCTGTGAAACTCCTTATTGCAAATGTCACGGGTGCTAAAAGCTTCCGCAAGTTCAAAGGTGACTATGTAAATTCACAGGAAAAAAGAATCTATCAAAGGTTATAAAATACAAAGACAGCACCTTTGACTCAGGAAGTCCATCAGCCTTAAAACGCCGGAGGCCATGAGAGTGTTGTAGCAATGATAACTATAAATCTGTCATGCTGCTATAATAATCTCTATGTATTTGCTAATGGCCACCATCACAGACAGAATGCTGTGCTAGATGGGCCTTTGATCAGACCAAGCGTGGACATTCATGTGTTTTTCTAATACCCTCCTACGACATTTGGAGACATATGAGTAAACTGCCTCATCTGACGTAAGGATGCAGTTAAGTCCAAAACTAGCTGTTAGGCTGCTCCTGCTTTCGTCAGTACAAGCTCTAGGGTTAGGCAAAATAAGAAAACAAAAAGCAGGTTTATGCTTTCACATCCCTCAGTGTTCTATTTCATTATGTGTCCTTTTGCATAAATATCTTATTTTGCTTATGTAAGGTACTTTGGTAAACTACATATTTTACCAGTACAAACTGTGTCTTCATCAAAGTTCTGTGATTCGGACTTTGTTGCAGAAAAGCCTCAAATGTTGAGAAATATTTTTTTCCATTTTCTGTAGTGTCCAATGACAGAACTAGGAGTAACTGACAAAAGCTGAAACATAAAAAGTTCCACTTACAGTCAAGGAAAAACTACTTTACAGTGGGGCTGGTGGAGCGCTGGCACAGGCTGCCCAGGGAGGGTGCAGAGTCTCCTTTTCTGGAGGTTTTCAGACCTGCGTAGATGTGTTCCTGTGTGACCTGATCTAGATGGACCTGCTTGAGCAAGGGGGATGGAGTAGGTGCTCTTTAGAGGTACCTTACAATCCCTGCCATTCTGTGAATCTGTGTGACTGTCGCACAAAAAAGCCTCCACCACTCACTGGACCTGCACCTTAAGGAGATTACAGGCATGCTTTATTTCAGGCACCTAAACCAGCCATCACTGTGTTTAAGGCCATATAGACATCTGGTAATCCTGCACCCGTGGAAATATTCAGCAGCAGTTATCAAGTATCAGTCAAATGGTTTGTAAAAAATACTCTAATTACACACTAGGCAAAAATAGGACAAGAGAGCTTGACCTTTATCCTGGAAACAATATATTCAAAATGTCACAGAAACTACAGAAGATACAGTAGCAGGATTTGCATATGATTCTTTCTGTTGCATCATACTTAAACATGAATAAGCACCTGGGCAGTAGGAATCCAGAGGCAAACGAGTCCATGCAACACAGGTGATGGGAAAGGGATTTACTTATCTCCTTCTCCATAGTTTTTGGACAAAGGGCACCCCTATTTCAATCTTTTTCCAATATAAGGAAAGAAGTAAGGATTATTTTTCATAGATATATGTACTTGTATAACTTCTCATATAAATGCACAGTCGAGACCAGCTTCTTTAGTTTTATTCATTCTTGCCACACATGTATTCCCCTAGCTCCTGTTATTACTGTTATCATTGAGATGGCATTTGTATTCCAAATCCCTATTTCCAATGGCTGATAACTTTCCCAGTCAATTTTCTTTGAGCTAGAGTTTCTTGTGCTTGTCGTCAGCCTGAGGGAAGGTGTCCATATGTCAAGGTCTAAAGAAAATCTATGAAATAATTTTTATGAGGATCAAATTTTAAATAAACATAAGTGCATTTTTTGTGTTCAATGAAGTGTTCATAGGTTAACGAAAAGTAAACAAAAAATAGCTAATGTAACATTCTGTAATTTTAGCTGCATGAAACTCTTGCTGACTCTAAGTTTTCCTTCTTTTGTTTAAGACTGCTAAATAGGTGATAAATAATTATCAATTTCTTTTATGTTCTAGGTCTTTTAAAAGTTATGCCTGAAGAAAAGAAAAAAAATAGTGCAATAGCATGAAAATAAAGATTTTTAAAATTTGGAGTTAAAATAAAATATTCTAATTTCACAATCATAGATTTGCTGTTGCAAGGGCCTATCACACATAATTGGTGAAGCTTCATTCCAATTATACCATTAGGTTGCTATACTTAGTGCTGTGTCCAGGACGAATCCATACACTTAACCCCTCCTGCCTGCAAAATAGCAAGACACTGCATAATTCTCTAAATGGAGTAGAAGAGCATGAGTTAAACTCCCTTTTCAGGTGGAAAAGTGTTTCAAAACTAGAACTTGGACAAATATTGAGCTGAAAAAAATATAAAAATATAAAAAAGTACAAAAATATAAAACCCTAGATCTGAATACAATTGATTCTAAAATACCATCTCAGACAATAACTATTCCTTTCTCCTGCCAATCCAGAAAACCATTCTATTACACTTCAACTTTTCTGTGAGTATAGATAAAAACTGTTTCTTTGTTACTAGGCACAGGCATGGCCACTTGCAATAAAAGGTGTCCTTAAAAACCTTCTGAGGGGTCAGAATAAATCCTCTGCAACACTTAAGAGCAAAGTTTCAAGAAAATGGATGTCTAGTGAAGAGTGACACCTTTACAACCCCAGACCACAGTATCTTCACAGACACATAATACTTTGTTCCTTCTATGTATTTGTTCAGTGAGACATCAAGCTGTAAATACTGTAGCATTTGCTTGTAGAACAAACTGAAACTTTCTTAAGAAACTGTTGTCTTCTTGCTTGGCTGAAGTGGTCTTGGCCAGGCACTCTCAACCACATGTGTGGCAATAAGACGCTCTACTAGTTTGCTTAGGTTTTGAAAGATATCTCTATATACCACATAAGAGAAAAAAAAATACTTATAAATTCTTCATGAAACAACTTCATATCTGAAGTATCCTCAGTGCTCACGGCATTCAGAACAGCTCACAAGTAAGAATACAATCCCTACCTCCTCCCACCCCCAATCTCAGTTCCCATCACTTACCGCATTATGTTTTGGAAATAACATGAGCTCTATAAAGTACAAAAAATAAAAACCAGCAAAATGGAAAATGATGTAATCCTGAGGAAGAAAAAAGATATAAAAGATGCCAGCTCACAGTTTTCAATAACGTGTCTTATTTTTAATGCAAGCAGTTCTCACCTGAGTGTGTGAAGGTGGTAGGCCTTTTCGGCCATATACTCCAATCAATGCATCTTTCTGAAGTGATATATTGAATTTTAGAAATTGTGGTTGATCAATGAAGAGTTGTGATCTCCAAAAAATCCCAGGGGGAACTTCTTGTATCGCTCTTCTGCCTATATCAAGTTCTCCAGAATCTATAGTGTTGTTTTCTTGTGCAAATCCCCCTAATTTTCCTGACAGGTTAGAATAATAAGAGATCAAAAATTAGTATTCCTTTCTTGCTTTCAATCATCCTTCATAGAAAACATCAAATACTTAGAATCAACTCAGATAAAATGTTACCTGACAATCTTTCTCCACATTAGATCCTAGGGAATTTACTGTTTTGGAAATGAAAGGGCAAAGATACCACAAATACCTACCAAGTAAAAATACTGTAACTTCCCTAAGAACTAGCATAACAGAAACTGTTTTTAAGATCTACATTAAATAATTTCCACCCCCATCATCTCATTTTTTTAACAGGGTTTTTCCAGTATAAGGTGTCACACTATAAAAAAATATAATATAGAGAAATGCAGCATATGGGTTTTAAGAATGATAGATAGATAAATATAAGCAGTTACTAGGACTAATTTATGGTCTTTTCTACATTAAATATTGCAGTATTTACACAATACTAACAACATCTACAACTCTAGTTTCCTTTTTTTTGTGTTCCCTCCTGCCCTGCAAAAGCCCATGTTCCTTGCGCCACTGTGTCTGTCCTTCACTCCCTGTAGTGCCTACATCCTCTGCACTCCCTAGCCTCAGCTTCAAGCTTGTTATCGCCTCCTTGTCCACACTGTCTCCTGAATAAAATGTATAATGGCATTATCAAAGTCTGATATTTTTATTGTTTTCTGTATCATACATATGCACTTACCCTGCAGGCCAATTACTAGGAATAAGAATATAGCACTGAGGGGCATTAACAACTTTTCTGTATTAAGTATTTGTGCAACTATTGGTTAGCCTTAGGAGGCCAGTGCTGATGGCTTGGAAATGTTTAGAAGCAGGAAAGAAAATACTAACATGCAAAGGACACATGCTGTCAAACGCTATAACCAAAAAACCTGGACTACTGGTTGTGGCATTGAAAAAGAATAAAATAAAATCTTTAGATATGGCCAACAA
Source organism: Urocolius indicus (assembly GCA_013401255.1). NCBI lineage: Eukaryota > Metazoa > Chordata > Aves > Coliiformes > Coliidae > Urocolius > Urocolius indicus. Next base: position 59,740 of record WBNH01002461.1, on the reverse strand, counting down.
ACATTTGTTCAAGTAGCTAAGTACAGGCAACAGAGACTGAATCTACACTGCAGCTTGAGTACACAACAATATTAGCCAATCTGCAAGGCTCTGTGTCATCCCAGCGAAGCACCATCAAATAAATGAAAGGGGTAAAACTGTTCCAGCTCAAGCTGATGGCCCTGAAAACGCACAAGGCTATGGACAGCACAGATCTGTGATACCTCTGAGATCTCCACATTGCCCCTGGCTGTATCACACAGGCATATGCTGGATCTGGCAAACATTACTAGCATCTCAAAGCTCATGAGCAAATTGTGGTTTAGTTATGGTACAGTCTTCTACTTGCCAGATTCGAAGAAAACAGAACTACTAAGACTGATGCACTAAATAACTGTTTTGCACAAACTGTCACCGCCCAGCTTTAAAACCTGGGATGGCTTACAAAGGTTTGCATCAAGTCTGTTGGAGGCCAGAGACTCAGATCTTCAGGCACTAACTCCATGCCATCCAGCTGGACATAGGGAATCTTGAAGCAGGTGCCAGGGTCAAAGCCTACTTTGATTCAATGGAATCAGTGCTGTCAAATCTAGACTAAGATGCAAAGACGTTCGTTAGAACTTGCTTACCAACACATGTCAACTCTGGAGTAAGCAAGTAATGCCATAGGTAAGCAGATGGCACATCAAGGTGAGCCTTGAGTAAAGCAATATAAAGAAAAATGGAATTGCACTTACAATTTTACAGTCCACTGTCTTTTTACCAATTTATACTCTTTTTTTTTCAGTAGCAAGTCTATTATAAAGATTGAACAAAAACCATCTCAATGTGATAGGCATGTTCAAATAATGCTGACTCGTTTGCATACAACTGTTTTCTGTTCAATTTCTACATTATTCATCATTTCATGGAACAAACTGACACAACCTTTTTGCAAACATTTAGACATTAAAAAGCTAGATTAAAATCTGAAATGCCAGGTGAGGTCACAGATTGATCCTCACTACATTTTTTGTGCATCCAAGATGAAGAGAGCCTGCTGCTGAATTAAACAGGTACAGAAAGGCCTTCAGTGGGTTCTTGTATCATCATCAGAGCTGCCACAACGGTGTTGCAGTCACTGAAAATGTCTCACTTACAGGATCATCACACTGATCAGTGTTCTGCTGAGAAGAGACAGTCAAATATCTGATCTTGGAGAAACCTATTCATTTACACTTTTCAGGATGTCTGATGCTTTTCTGACTTTGGACCTAACCTTTCCCAATATTCATACATTACCCCAAGAGATGGATCTGTAGTCACTATTTTGGTTCATTTAAGCATTTGTTTCTTGCAACTTCCTTCAAATTTAAGCATGTTCTGTGAAATAAATTCACACACTGGGGTCTGGTAATCGTTAAACAATAAACACTTGTTTGCAGTATTGATCTGCAGCTTTCCGTATTTCTACATTTGAAATGAAAAACAACTGCCTCTTACTACAGAAAAGATGAACTAGACAGCTAAAGCAGCTGCACTTTATCAAACATTTTGACCAATCTGCTAAGAATGCCTATTACTGGGCTCTAACACTTGGCCCTAACAGATAATGAACCTATTAACTCCTGTGTTTTTCACCAAAAAAGAGGTAGTTTTACCCCGTAGCCACATGCCCCTTTAATGCCATATCGCCTCTCTCTAAATTCTCACTAGTTGTTTGCTCTCCTAAGAAAATGGCATTACTTCTTCTTCCCTGTTGCATCTCAAACGGTGTAAGAAAAATCTTAGTAGTCACCATCTTTGCACTTTCCAAACAGTTCTTGTACAGATCTTTAAATCAAAATATGAAATGTCATGTTCAATCACATGATTCCATGATGACATAACAGTCTAAACAAGAAACAAAATTTAAAAAAAAGACCCTCCCGAATACATTGTCTTTCACCATACTTCTCTGCCTCCAAAACCTATTCATTTACAGAGCCTTCCCAAAGACAATAACACAAACACACAGAAATATTTATAGGTAAACAATATTTATAGCGTGATTTGTACTTATATTGCTAGATATGCTATTATTTAATTTACAAAACAGATCAATGTTTTGTATCACATATGTAATATCTAATTATCTAATATATATATATAATCTAAATATCTAATATATATATAATCATTATGTGACACCCATTTGTTACACCAATAATCCAATGCATTATGGTCACGTAATAGTTAAAATATTAGTTATTCTTAGTATTTGTAAGTAGTATTTTAATTGTCTGGGTTTAGAGTGGACAAAATCCTGAACTAAACAAAGATTTAAAGCAATAAAAAATACTTAGTTATTCAACAAGAAAAATTATTCCTAAATATCACTACAATGATGCGATGACAAACTCCCTGTCCTTATTTGCAATCATTCTATGGATTGAAACACAAGATACACTGTGAATAACTATCTACAACACAGAACAAAACTGAATGTACAACCAAAACACAAAAAGGCTCATCCGTCCTTCAGAGGCAGCACTAATTAGAATATTAGGTTACAAGGCTGGATTTAAGACAGTCAGTTGCATATTCTCCCATTCCACTGAATAACCTTGCCTTCAGATCTTTTTCTGTGAGACATCTGCTATATATCCTTCTCAAACAACCATTTCAAGAAATGAAATAAAAATCTTCCTTAAAAACATACCTTTTTAGAAAAAATCCCCAACATAGCACCTAATTAAGAAGCTTACTATATCTTTAATTAATATGATATACTGTAAACAAATAAAAAGAGCTCAATACATATCAGCTGGACAAGTATAATGTATTTTAATGAGTATAACCTCAAAAAGAGCATCTAACTAAGCCAAAAGAAATGCCTGTTTCTTCAGTCACTTTTTTTCTCTCACATTTGAAAGAAATCTGCAATTAAGCATATATTACTATAAAGTATTTCTGAACTGCACACAGATTTTATATGACAAAAAATAAAGGCAGCGATAAGTGAGATGTGACCAACTGCTAGAATACAATGGTTAAACAATCTGTTTTTAACTATTCTTTTCTATTGCCTAGTTATAAAACCAGATAAAGCACTGATGTACCTCAAGTAAAGATTTGTATTCGATTAAGCATGGCTTACAAATTACTTTGGACAGTCTAAACTGAAATGGTCTATAAAATTCATTGTATCTATAGAAAACACACATTCTTATGTCACTTTATGCAGCCCTGAATCATGCATGTCTAGATAAGCAGATGATATGTTGCCAGCAGTTTACTGTTCCTATAGCACTGAGAGAGGAAAAAAAAAAAGATCCCCCCAAAAACCCAAATAAAAAAAACCTTTGGAAAAGTCTTGTTCAGAGATTCCAGCTTTACTTAAGAAATGACTTGCATTTAGGGATGATTTAACATGCTTTTACTGTCAATTAATGACTAGCTACTTCTAGGTAAACCACAGCTGAATTTGCATCAGAGGTCATAAGGATGCATTTTCAAGTTCAGACATTGCTAACTCATCACACTGTTAAAGTACTTCTGAATGGCAAATGAATACTTGGGCTATGGTATTCTGACCAAAGCAGGCCCAGGATTATCCAGTTTAAATGAGAGAGACTCAAGATAAATGCCTGGCCCACCTAACACTGGGAATTTTTCCCATCTAAATCAGAGTATCAGTCTATTACTAGAGAGCAAAAAGTGGCAATACTGAAAGTTTTCAGCTGCTTAAGTATCATAATCAAGGTTTTATTGATTCTTCCTTAGAATAACTAGCATGATTGCACAGGGCCTTTCTCCTTAAATTTCACATCTAGTCATCACACTTTCCCTTCTGCTTAACCCTCATTTTGCCACTTAAAATGTGTATTATCTGCCTGTCTGTTGTTTAGTACTGATGTGTGCTGATAAAGGACCACTTACCATATTCTGCAGAGGACAGTATTTTAACAGTGCATGGCATTAACTCTGTTCTCTTGTACAGCATTTAGGGACATAGGGAAGGAAAACTAGGACTTAAAATACTTGTTATTTCCTCTTATTTTTAAATAAAAGTGTAACAGGTTTTAATTTGTAAAAAAAAGATAAAATTATGAAGGGAAAAAAAAAAAAGTTTACAAAATATTTACAAAAACCTGTATGTATTTTATACAAGAAAGTACATCGGCTACTGAAGGCAGAAGACAGTGCAACTATGACCTGCCACTGCAACATCAGTATTCCTTAACCATACAGTAGCTTTTTACTATTCATTCAAAACAAGTAGGAACACAGAAAGAGATAATGAATATTTAAGTGCAAAAACAAAAAAAAAAGTTGTAGGGCAAAGGAAAAGAAAACAGAAAAAAAACCTACTGGAGAAGTTTCATATGCTTACAAAGTTGACAAAAAAGAGGGAATTGAGCTGTATCTTTTCCATAACTTGGAGCTGTGATGACTTGAAAAATTTTCAAGATGTCAGCTGCTGGCAGAGGCTTCCTCCTCCTCAGTGGTAAAGAGGTCAGCTCTACCATGTGAAAGGGAAAATGGATTTTTGTGTAATGAAGCAAACACCGCATTCATCAACGATTTAAATCAAGTTTTCCATTCAAAACCTATTGATTTTAAAGCCTCTGTTATCCGAAAGTGCACAGGCTCTTAAATGTTTTGAGAATCTTAAAGGGCAACATGGAAAAAGGTCGATAAAAAATAATCCCTTTATGTGGTTTGTATTTTAAAAGCTCCTACAACAAAATTAATAAAGTTTGGGGTTTTTTTTGTTTTTGTTTTGTTTTTATTTTTACTTTAGTGGTTGGATGATTCATCCAAAAAATTACATGTTAGAGACTTTGAAAAAACAAAGTAACATATTATACATGACATTAAATTTCAGGGAGAAATTAGAAAATGATGATAATATCATAATCTGTAGAGAAAAACACAAGCTTTTCCACAGCAAGGACATCACGCCACAGGAATCTCCTTGATCATGACTTGCTTTCTAAACACAGCTAAGAGAGAAGCTTCAAAAATATGCAAAACCTCCCTGAAGTGCCTTTTCTGGTGCCAACTCTTCAGAAAAAGAGATTACATCCCCTCTGTCACAGACAAGGCTTTTCTATGAAAACAATCCAGAGCTTGCTGGGACTCCCATAGATTGAATCTTGATATCAGATCCCCCTTATAAAATAGTATGTCCTGTCATCTTGGGCTACCTGTCTTGTTGCGGCCATCTCTGCAGCATGAGACTGCAGCCACCTCAGCCTGTCAGGTAGGATGGTCCACGCTAGCCTCAGTTCTGAGGACTCCACAATAATAATAACATTATGAAAGATTTTACAGTAAATGGAGGTTCAGCTTCTCTAGCTTCTATCCTCATTCAATATTACACGTAAGTTCCCATGAGGAATTTGGCTGACAGACAAAATAATATCCCAGTAAGATCAACGTTACTGCCCAGGATCCATTGCTCCCTTCACTTGTGAGGTAGGAGGAACAGTATGCTCTTTCCAACTGAAATACATCTCCTGTTTAATATCTATGTATCTGTTTAAAATTACTATTATCTACAAATGCTCTGTACTTCCATTAAATACATAAGAGTTTTGGAGGAAAATTGTTAAAGTCTGGAAATTTAAGCAAGACACAAAGAAAGGATATTGGTGGCTGCTTTACTTACCATTTTCTCCAGCAGGTACTGTTACAGGATGTGTTGGCACAGTATCAGAATTCACTTTTCCATTCTCAAATGTATCATTTTCAGTTTGCTGCAACTGCCAGTTGAGGCCAAACAGATGCATTGCTGGTGGTAAAGGATACAGGTTATTTGATGCTCTTAACCACAATGACAAATCACACAAATAATGGCTTTCCATGCTTCGCAGTGGAATAGCAACTCATACATGAAAAAATTAAATTACAGGAACAAGCATTCACAGACCAATAGTTCAACTTAGCAATGGCACTAAGCAATTACTACCACTGTCCTTTAATGATACAGTGCTTTCAGTGAACACAGTTGACAGAAAGCTCACCAGTCTCATTTTGAGTCTTTTACCGGTCCCGAATCAATGTTCAAAAAGACAGGCAGTAATTATGTCCTTTTCTCTTATTTAATTTTTGTTCCTTCTAAAGAGACAAATCATTTAAGCAAGCTCCTAAATGACCTACTAAAATAAATTATTTCACCAGAAGATGAATCCGTTCTGGTCAGAAAGAAAGGGAAAAGGAACAATGCAAGAGAAAGGTGCTGTGGGTGTTACAGGGCTAAACCAAGACATGAACATTCCTCTTCATGCTGTTACCAGCACCCTGTGCAAGCGCCAGCTATGTTCCCACTCCTCGTGCAAGACTACAGAATGAGGCCAAGGCCATTAGCAGAGCTGGTGACAATGATCATTATCATCTGATAATGCAAAAGATAGGTTTGTGAACTACTTAATTCCATACAACCACATTTATTTGAAAGGTGATACCGTGTTAAAAAGTTTAGCTAAGCTAATTGTGAAATACAGACTCAATCTTCCACAGTGTTACAGATAATTACTTCAGGAACCTTGATATCACCAGCAATTAACAAATGCCCCTGTCTAAACATTTAGAGCAAAAATACAGAAAAAAAATCACTCTAATGCTATGTCATAATATCATAGAATCATAGAATGTCGGGGGTTATACAAAAAATATGCAATTTCTTGCTATCTGTGTTGTATTTCCTTCTCTCACAATGACTCTCTGATACCACCAACATGCATTTTATTGTAAATACTCTAATTTGCATTTCGTATAACATGGGTTTGCTCATTCCACAACAGCAGTTTTCTCCAAAGCTAAGACACACTTTCAGTGCTACTGGGGAGTAAAAATACACCGGAAGAAACAATCAGTAATAACATCTTTTAGCTATTAGTGCAAAATATAAGGAAGATGATTCACTGTATCTTCTTGCTTCTGCTCCTGTTTCTGAAACAGATCACTATAGTTGATGTTATTAATTTACTAATTTCTTCCATGCAGATGACAAACAAGCCTGATTTTTCCATCTCTCTGTACTGACCACCGCAGCGCTTACTTCAGATGAAAAGACATCAGTCCAAGTTTAGTCAAGTAGACAGCAAACACTGCAGAATCAAGATCCTCTCTGTCAGGTCTTTGCCTTAAATCTTCCTCTTTACTCTCAACAAAACAAAACAAAACAAAACAAAGCAAAGCAAAACAAAACAAAACAAAACAAAACAAAATAAAACACAACAAAACACAACACCCCAGAATGCCACCAAAGGCTTATTAGTGAATTCTTCAAAGACTGAAATCCTCACTATAGATGACATATTCTCTTTGTTCCATGTCTCTGACTCCACTATTACTCTTCTTTCTCAGACCATAAATTGCCTGTCAAAGCTTGATAATGTAGAATGTTCCTTGACCCTGAAACCTTATTTCTTACCCCCCGCCCCCATCTCTTGTTAAACCATAAATCCAAACACCACCATTTTTGGCACATCAATAGAACTAGCCATTATAATTTTGGTCCTACCTCAGCTGAAATCTGTATTTATGTATTAATCATCTGATGACTGTATCTGTTTTAAGACATTTCATCAAAATCTCTAGGGTCAAACTCTACTTTCTATTACACTAGTTCACTTTACTGGCAGCAACAAAAGACTGCAAACAGCTAAATATTTCATGATTCAAACCCAGTACATTTCTGGTCTTCAATCTGGATGTCTAAATCACCTCTCCTAAATTTGCTGTCTTCTGATCACTTTTAATACCTTCAGGAGAAAAAAAAAAAAAAAAAGACTGACATTCCAGGTTTGTTTTGTTTTGTTTTTACTCTAGAAATGCATCCCTCCCAAACACATGAGCTTAGAATACCATTAACAGTTCTGTCTACTGGTGCTATGTATGTGCCCCATGCCTCTCCATGCTCCACTGGGAGATGACAAGTGGAAGCTCCAACATGACCTTCTAGCCACTCCCTCATAACTCAAACCAGCTGGAATCTGAAGTCTTCAAAGACAAGGTCTGTGGGGTCTATATTGATTACATCTCAAAGAACCATAGTTACTACAGGGTAAGTGACAATTACCTTTTCTTTGTGCCTGTACTGATGTGAGTCCCACTGTAGTTCACCGTCAAAGATGGCAATAGCTGTATCCCTCAAAAATACTAGTGCTTTCTCAACTTTGACACTGAACTAGCACCAAGTTCAATAAACAATGTCTGACAAAAATGAACAGATGGATACATGCAGCTGTTTCACAGATTGTGAATATCAGAATATTTTTAACCAGACCAAAAATGTTGCTTGACAGTTCCAATGACAGCCAACAACTTATAGTGTGTGCTAACACACTAAATAATTCAACTATGTAAACTCTCTGAGACAGAAATTTAGAGAATTCTCCTTTCATTACAAATGTTAAGAGAACATGAAAGAATTAGGCTTGTTGATACAGGATCAAACTACAAGGCACAAGTTCTTTAGAGATGAGGAACATTAAGAACATGGGTAAATTGACTGATTAAATTCAGGTACTATTTTGTCAACTAAGATTAGTCTGTTCTCAGCCAGCCATCTACATAAAAGCAAACTTTAAGCCTTCATGAGTGTTATAAGGACAGCAAGGCACCTGTTAAAAATTCTTGATGCCCCCATGAATCTGATGAGCAATCTGACAAGTAGTACCATATACTGGTACCATGAGAGAATGTCTCAGTGGGGGGTCTGAGACCTTAAAGTCAAATGCTATGAACCAGTTCTGAATTTCCAGGGGTGGAATGGTGCAGGCAGACTCAAGTGGTATTTATGTTTGTTTGATTTCCTCAAGTCTAGCAAAAGATGAAGACTTTCTTCCACCTTTGGGATGGGGATGTAAGAATCCAGCCCCTTTCTCTGTTATTATGTTCAGAGGAATGGTAGGTTCTACTTCTTTCTATAAAGAATTTTATATATGAAGGAAAATTAAAGTAAAAACATGTAAAGCAAAATATATTTCTCTATTCTCAGCTAAGATAAAGCAGTTTCTTGTTTTTGGAGTAGGTATTGTCTGTCAGCTCTGGTTAATTCCATTCAATTTGGCATTTACTTGGTGTTAGACAAAGATAATGAAGACAAGAGATCTTTCCTAGAATAACTAGTTCTCATTCTGCCAAATCTGTGAAGCTACTAACACTGGAACAACTTTCATTACTGGCATATCTTTGATGGCAGCAAGGACTTCTCTGAGAATGCCAGATGCCTCTAACCAGAAGACACATAGCTTGTGACAGTTGTGGTCACAAACCACATGAAGTCAATCCAAAAACCCACAGCTACAAGCTTGGATCAATACTGCCTCAGGGGATGAGAGAAGAGATGGGTTATCACAATTCCAAATATGCCCACAAACCCTAACAAAAGCCTCTTTTTACATGTATCAAGACTAGGATGACTGTTCCCATCATGGAATAGAATGCCTTTTTAAAGCAGCGGAACAGAAGACCATATATTCTCTGCCTATTCTGCTGTTTCAGGTCCCATCTCTATTCTGCAAAGTAATCTACATCTACCAGCAGATCTTTACTTGCTGTAGTTATGACAGCCTTTTACGTCAGGACTGACAGTTGTTTAAAGTCACTTTAACACTTTAAAGTGTTTAAAGTACTGCTGTTGGCCAAATTACCAGCATTATGTCCAGCCTTTTAGAGAGTGGTTTAAATGGTAAGGAGTGTGAAACAGAGGCATCAGAGAGGAAAAAGTCCTCTGGGATCTGTGCTGCTCTTGGCATGAACACAGCACCAGTGTTTGGGTGCTGCTGGTTGATATGGCTGAATCCCCCTGAACACATCTTGTTACAAGCAGTAATCAAACTAACAGTAGGACTTCTCTCCCCTGCTCCCACTGTACCCCTTATAATTCTGAAAAGCAGAACATGCTAAATGTACAGGGATATTAAAAAGATTCAGAGCTCAGACTAAAGGAGTACATTTATACCTGAAGTAGCACTGACGTTATAACAAAAATGCTATCGTTTGTTTACAGGTTATCAAGTAATCTAACCATCTGTCACCACACAGTTCACTGAAGGGTTTCTGAGCACCTTAAACTGCTTTTTCAAGCTCCGCTGATCTTGCTTTTCAGTCTGTAATTGAGGTCTAGTTATTTTAGTTTGTAATCAGATTACAAGGCCTTCATTTCCACTCAATAATTAAAAGAGCAACTAGGAATACATTTCACAGCAAACACTTGAAAAAAATATTATGACTAGTTTACACCGTGTATAAAATTTTACAAAAAATTTTGTTTCAGGATGTAGCTGCTTGCTGTTATCATACCATTTCATTCTCTTAAGGCTGCCAGCCCATTTCTCTTCCACGCACTTTTCTCAAGCTAGTATTGCTGTGCTTTGTGCATTCTCTTTACAAGGAACTGTTCTTGAGCTAACATACTCTCATCACTGCAAAACCCTCTTCAAGGCTTTCTTCAGTAAGCCAAACAGAAATCAGTCCCTTTATTAGTAGATGGTAAGAGAGACAAATACTTTTTTTTGTGACTGAATTAGAATGGTGAGAGCTGACAACTACCTGCTGCATTTGACTGGGAGTGCCTTCCCTTCCCTGCCTTGCTCCCTAGCTCAAAGCTCTGTTCTGCTAAAGTCAGAAGAGGCACAAAGAAGAATTGTAATGGAAAAAATCAATTTATATAGCTGTTTCTCCATTCAGCAAAAATTGGGCTCTTCTGGATTTTTTTCTCCTCAGACATTCAAATGTTAAGAGAATAGGGACAGGTAGTTGATGAAGACATTTGACTGTGATGGCATCCTTCAGTATGCAGGATGTAGCTCTGAAAAGAAAATAAACTTTGGACACAGATGCAAATATACCTACATTACCAAGGTTTATGATTGCTGTGAGAAAGAACAATAATCTGTGTTTGTTTTTGTAGGAAAGAGTAGCAATATCCAGTAAAAACCATTTTTGGTCAAAATTCAAGGGTGTTTCTATCATAACTCACCAGGATCAACCACATCTTTTTTTAGTGACAAGTAGGCTCACGTGAAAAACAAAGGGCATAGCAAACATCCTATGAGGTGTGCAAATGAGAGCATCAAAGATTCAGGTGATAAGGATGAACATGCAAAAACCATATGTGTATAATCAGAGGCTTTATTCACGTAAGTAGCCCTACAGTAATTTTAAAGGTAAACGAAGTTTTAGTCCAGAGTCTCAACAGTAATTCAACAGTTACCATTCTGAATTTGGTATACTTGTTTTTTTTCAGTAAAAGAATTATAAAGGCGACATGGGGCATTTCAAGGGAACAAGAATTCACAAATAGGAAGACTCAAAAAGAAAGTAGCAGAAGCAGAGCTGCGTGAATTGGGAAGTAGACTTTCAGTGTTCCTCCAGCTCTTAGAATAATGTTCCGATAGAGGAAAATGTTAACACTAGACAGCAGAAGAAAAACCACCTACTATATGTAAGCAGTAAGCATCTCCTCAAGACCTCTGGAGATAAGGCTGATGGCATATGCTCTATAAACATAAAAAACTTGATACTGTGGGGAAAGTTGGCAAGAGGAACTGATGATGACTCTCCTTCCTTTCTCCTATGTGTTTGACAAGGTATGGTAATCAAGTCATAATATTCATGAAGCTGTACTTGAAGATGAGCTTTCTGGTAAGATATTGAACTCATCTCCTAGGACTGCTACTGCTATGTATTTCTGGGTGCTGGTGCTTTCAAATCATGATTTACAGAATTGCTTCCCTAGAATTAATAGAATAATATATATGCACACTTGCACATAAGGAAAAGTGAATATCATTTATATTTAAAGCAATGCAAAAAGACTATAATTTAAACTAAGCAAATTGCAATTATTGCTCAATCTTGTTGAAGGATTATCTTCTAGTTCATCTCCCTGTTGGCAATACATTTTCAAATGAAATATTTGAACATTGAAGTGGTTTTTAAAATTATCGCCCATATATTTTTCTTGCAGCTATAATTAGAATCTAAACCTATTTTATTCTGAAGGACCTGGAGTAGACCAAAAGATGTGCAAATCAACTGTCAGTAATTTGCATTCATTTGCTTTTTTTCTGAGATAATAGGATGGCTTGGATGTTGCTGCAGATCAAATAGTGAATTAAAAATAGTTAATTAAGATTTAAAATAAAGTGAATTAAAAGTTACAAAGACAAGTTATGTATTTACTACTGTTTTTCTCAAATCAACAAAAATCCTGTTATTTTTTTAAATTTTAAAATACTCAACAGTACATGCTTTTGAGTAGCTACCAGGAGCGTCATATAAAAATTTCTGAACCTACACTCTGAATATAAGACATTTCAATATAGCATTATATGAAAAACTTAGCAATACCTATCAGGATCAATACAGTAACTGAAAAAGCCTGGTCTCTTTCCTTTAAGCCTGAACTGTTTAATGGGTCCATTGATTTTACTGTTTTCACCTGCAAAAGAATTCCAACCTTTATAATCTATTCCACATTTTCTCTTGAAGTCTTTTAACAAAGCATTTGGAAAACACATCACAAAACACTGCCTACAGAAAGTACAGCAACAAAGATATATCAGCTATCTACTATGGATAAATTGACTTTGACCACTAATCAAAGATGATGATATGTGATTTTGAAGTACTTCTGCATTTGAACTGTTGAGAAAGATTTGTGGTAGTCTTGGGCTAATTTCTTTTTACTACATTCACCAAAAACTAGAATGTTTATTCCTCTGAAAACTTGTACAGCTAGATGTCTCATTTTAATTGTCAAACAGGAGACTTTTATGTAACAATGGTCTCATTCTGTCAACAGTATTATATAAGGCATATTAAAAGCTTAAGGGAGAATCCAGATTTCTTGAAACATAAACATAAACAAAGTTCATAATTTAGTAGTCTCTTATGTCTTGCCTCAGATTTGTCCATTTATGCCAACGATCATCCAACATTCCCCATGATGTCATGGTCTTCAGTATTACCTAAACAGTCTTTAGTATTATCCTGGGCTTTCTCCTGAACATAGCTTTTTGTATTTTTGGGGGGTTTTTTGTAGGTTTTTTTTTTTTTTTTTCAGATAATGTTGTTTAAAGTTACCAAGATGGTGAAAAAACATTACAGGTTGAAGTGTATATTAGACTGCTGACTTCTTTGAGATGAGGGTTGTTTTGTCTCCTTTATTTTGTAAAAAGGGATGAAAAACTTTCCATCAGTTTTGGGTTTCTATCTAATAAAGTCAGAATCAATGATTTTGTGTTGAAGTATGGTGGGGGACAAAAAAAATTTCCCCTGATTTATGTTTTTCAAGACTGGGTTAAGACTGCAGAATAATTACTTCTCTATTCCTTCAGGCATTTCTTTACTCCTTTCTCAATCTTTAACTCCTTCCTTTTCTTCTCTTGAACTTGCTTTCTGGAAAACAGATGAAGCTTAGGTTTGTGCTTATCTATTTTAGGTTTTTTCCACAACTCCAACAGAAGCCTGGCTCAGGGCAACATCCTTTGGATCGCAGACCTCATAAAACAGAAGTGTTAAGTACAACAATGCTGATGCAATGTCTAAAAATTCACTTGAAACATCTTTTCTAAGCAAGAGCATCAATGAACAGGTCCAAAAATTTTTATACCTCAAAAGCCTTACTTATTCAAAGATAAAAACCCCAAACCCAAACCCAACAGGAACCTCAAAAATCTCTTGAGGGATATAATAATGAATTGGTACTATATGATCATGCATAATCTATTTGCATGTTGATGGCATAGAGAAGTGCAGTCTGATGAAAAGATTTAAGAACCAAAGGAAAAAGAAACAGGGGCCAATTAATGTGATGTTCAAAGGACACACTGACCTGGGAATTCATAGTTTATAGTGAAATACTTGTGTTGCATACTTCCATCTCATGACTAGCTAGAAAAGATCAAAGCTTTTTTATTCCATATTAAGAATGACAGCATATTACAGCAAACATGCAATAAGGAAAAATGTAATAAGCTTTAATAAAAGATGATAATAAGGTTTGATAAGAACTTTTGGAATGTCACCAAATTTGGAATGTGAGATGAAAGTATCTACATGTAGAGATTGTAGTGTGTTATTTGGAACCCCATGGAGCTAAACTGTGATTAGAACTACATATTTTTCCATAAATTAGCTTTTGTTTTGAATTTCCTGCTGAGATCATATGGAAGTTGATTGAACGTGCAAGTCAACATATAGGTTTTCTAATCCTTTGCTGTTTGTTAGGCTTCATAATATCGTAATTACAGCGGTCCATCTGTAGATCAAAGGTACGTGATTGAGACTAAAACAAAACAACCTATAACTTCTTTACAAAACTTCTTCATGGTGATTTAGACCTACTCACGGTAATTACCACTCACCTACCTGCACTGTGCAATTATGCAGATGCATAAACCAACCACTACATGAAGATCAACTTGCAAAACCACAGAATTCTCACTTAAATCCATATTGCACGTGCTGAGTTTACCACTAAAGAGGCCTTTTTTTTTATGCAGCTCTATCTCACCTCAATATCTACCATAAAAACTTGTAAGTTTTTATGTAAGCAAAGAATCTTGTGCAAATTCTCAGTTAAAAAAAAAAAAAAAAACAATGTTCCTCCAGAGATCTCACTGAGATGTGGCTTTTATGAAACTATTCCTGTGAGCAAAGATATACTGCAGGTACATGAAAAATACTACCAATAAAAACCAAGCAGAAAAAAAAAATCATATATGATTTATGAATGAAACCTATAACATAAAGACAATCTTACTTTTAATTGTAAAGACGGTGATTTGTTGCTTGCAAGCCAATTTTTGATCCACTTTGTATTATTTAAGAGTTAGGCAAGCCTTATGAAAAACAAGTTAGGATTACAGTTTCACATTGCTTTTTTCCTCTTCTTAAAATCAGCCATGACACTGAACTATAAAATCTTACAGGTGTTATTAAGAATAGGAGTCTTAGCTCTAAAGTAGCAGTCACTTATTGATGGAGAAAACCAACTACCCTTTTTACTGTGTGGAAAAAGCTATTGGACAGTAATAAGGATATGTTTGTAAATTATCCTTTATTTTTGCTTCTGGTTGAACTGAAATAACAAGGATTGTAGCTTTCTTCTGTTCAAACCTGTGGATACCTCAATGTCATTACCTCTGCTTGAGATTACTAACAGGAGAAAGACAGAAAAAAAAACTGCTGGGGATCAAAAACTGGGCAAATAAGTTGAAAAGATAAAGAACTATTCCTTGGCAGTGTGAAAAGATTTGGAGACAGTAAAATGAGGACTTGATGTCCAGCAAAAATGCTTCCATAAAGCTGGTGTGAAACTTGGCATTTCAAAGATGGAAGAGAAGATGAAACAACAGATGGGTTTGGACGTTTCACAAGTGAAGATAAATTTATTGTACTGATTTATTCTGTCACACCTCGTGAAACTCATGTAAACCAGTGGTTAGCAAAAGGTGTTAACTGCAGGCAGCTGTCTGTTGTTTCAGAGTTTTCAATGAGTATTACTAAAATAAAAAAACCTACTCTTTCTGTACCATAGCTATGGTAACTTAGAATTATTTTAAAAAAAGAAACAGAGGAAATACATCTGTTTCTTTACTTCAAGATTTCTGGAGCTAGCTAACTTTCCAGATGTGTGATATTCATTTACAATACCTAACCCCTTCCCGTAGAGTTATCAAAAGAGATGCTTTTGTGTGATCCTGTTTCATCAAATGTTGGCAAAACCACCCTTGGTTTTGTTTTATTTGTTGTATTACTGAGGAAAGTGAAACATTTGAAATGAAAACATCTACCTCACCTAACACAGTTATCTAAGCATTTGGATTCTAAAACTACAAATATCAACAGCATAATTTTTCTTTTTTTTTTTTAAGTAAATAAAGTTATCTTAAATGGCATCATCGTGAAAATGAAGGGTCTCCTATTTAAAAATTCCTGTCTACTTCAGAGGACATCTAACTTTGATGCATAATTAATCGCTGAATTGGTGTAACTAAACCTACAAAAAACTCCCGTGTGTTTTTGCAATCTCAGTCATAAATGTAACATTAAATGATATTGCTCAAAGTCAGTCTGGACACATGTACATGACCTTTTTATTTTAAACTGCTTGTGTATAGAAAGGTTTACCAAAATGTCATCTAAATCAGATGTTTTCAACAGTATGATTTTTTTTTAAAGCATGAAAAAGAGACCAAGCAGTTCTCTTCATAGAAAAGATACAAGAAAAGATTGCAATTTACAGAAAAGATGCAATTTATACACAAACTTACCAGTTTTAATACATGTATTATAATACACATATCACAGCAGACAGCACATATCTAAGGGCTGGTGTCTTTCTTCCCAGACACAAGCTAGAAATTAATGGAAACGATCAGCAAAGAAAAGGAGATGGTAATCCTGTGTCCACAACAACTTGAGTAATCGCTAGAGTAATTTCACCTCTGCTTTGCAGAATCTTTTCAATATAAGCATATATTTTGTGTATTACATATACTTACATACTACTAAAGTATGCTACATGTTTATCTGCATTGATAAAATAAGAATTACATCTCTGAATTACTCTAAGCTTGCTATTTCTACAAAAAAAAGTAGCTGGTGTAATTTATCATTAGACTGAAAAACTGCTACCATTTGGGAGTCTGCCAAAAGAGTATACGAAGAGTGCAGAAGCTCCTATAAAATTTCAGTATTCCTGAAAACACTATCCAAATTTTGAAAAAAAACCCATCATATTGCATTGCAGTATGATGGCAGAATCACACAGCATTGGACCATTGGACAATGACACCATGTCATCTTACAGTTTATGACAACATCTGATATACTGCCAGGATCACTGTGTTTCAGTTTGCTGCACTGGGCAAAAGTAGATAGGTGACAGGACCACTGCTAAAAACCTTTCAGATAATAATTAGAGTACAAGCTTTTTTTTTTGGAACAGAGATGGGTTTGCTCCTCGACTGACTTAACTTTTTTAATCCCTTTCAATATTGTCAAGTGTCTGATGACCAATCACATATTCCTACATCCTTCTGTGTGAGGATTATCTTTCTCAATGAACATTTTACTCTCAGTGCCACTAACAATAACAGCATGTGACATACACAACACCAATCAAATATTAATTTCATACACTCTTGAAAGAGCAAACATTATATCATGCTTTGTACTTACTCTGAAACATAGTACCAAGACCTTTGCTTAAAAAATATCAACCAAAGCCATTATCCACAACAGTATACTTGCAAGAGACAAGAAAGTATACTTAATGTTCATGCTTCAAGTCACAGATGTTCAACACGTTTAGATTTTGTACTATTTCAATGAAAGATGTTAAAACCACTTTCAGCCCAATTCAGCCCAATTAGGTGGTGAAGCATAACAATTCCATTTCCTGACTAGTCATTCCCTCTCTGTCTCCCAGTTTTGAAGGAAACAATGTGGTAAATACAAGAAATTATATTATTGTTTACAAAGTATTTCCACACTAAGAAGGCACAATTTGCTCATCAGCAAAGCTGTGAACATTATATGAAACTCATACCGATATCGAAAAGTCATAGATATGGGATATCAAGGAAAATAAATTTATCTCCTGTTACACATAGCTGAAAATTTCTGCAATGAAGAAAGCTGTGGAAGTACTAGCTGTAATACTGAGTTTCACATGAAAGTATAAAGAGTGTGGATGGTCACATGCATATCTGAACACCACCATTTACAAAGCACATGTCAGAAATGACTGAAAGGAACTGCCTGAACCAATATTAATAAGTCAGGGTCTACAAATATCAATTATCCAGCTTTTATAGTTCTATTTTTAAAGATTATGAAGTATTGAAATGGCAGTAGGACATCAGCACTTTGAGGGTCTTCCTAAAGTCCATTCAAGATGCTAAAATACTTGAAATTTCAGAAGTTGGTTGTCATGTACTGCATTCACCACCTATATGACCACATTCTGAAAGCCCAGCTGAAGCCCCTACACTCTTTTTGGTCCTATCTCGTAACAAGACCACATACTTGCTCTTCTGTCAGAAAAGAGCAATATGTGGCACTGATGTCTAAAACAATAGGCAAGCAGATTTTGACAAGCGCAGAACAGCTGGGGAGGTAGAGCTCTACACGTGATGTTTGGAGCTGAGAAAGACCTGGAAATGACCATTCTGGACAGAAGTAAGATATTCCTATGTACCTAGTCCCCAGCTTATCACTTTGAGAGGCAGCCACTTCCAGCTCCCACCAAGTTTGAGCTGATACCAGAAACCTTTAGTCCGGGAAAAGAAAGCATGACAGAATGTTGCTGTATCCAACTGCACTAAAGACATCGGAGCCTTCCCTAAAAGCTCCATAGACTATTAAAATGAGAAGCTGCCTACAGCTTCACAAGAAGTGCTTACTGTAGTGATGGAGACACAGGCTGCCCTCACACCTCTAGATACAGGCACACATAGAGCAATAACACCAGACACTGATGTGGTTCTCCTAATGCTTGGTGGAATTAGACAACACTTAGAAACCATGCTTAGATAGTTGGTATGCTTTGTCAGAAGGTTTTATAGAAGTTCCCCTGCTATAGACTTTTGGATGGTAGTTTGAATATATTGTGACTTGTGGATTTGTTAAACTGTAAAATCTCAGAGTATTTTTTCAAGTCATGACAACAGATCAAGAAGAGAGCCAAAATATTTCTGATTTAAAAAAAAATATTTTAAGGAATCATGTACACAAATGTATTAGTCTACCACAATGCCTCTAATTTGATAGAAAGAGAAATGAGGTGAGAACCTAAACCTGTCAGACTGTAAAAATCTGCTACCTATCTTCAGACAGGGAACATATTTCCAACCCACACACCTCAGTGAAGCTGCAGTCATAGCTAAGGTCTCAGCACAGCCTAGGGAAACGGATAGAAATTGGGACAGAATGCAAAAAATAAAAGTTCTTGATGAAACCCTCACTAACAATAGCTGAAAATTAAAAGCAGGTTAATGGGAAAAACAATTTCTATAATCACATAATGAAAGTAAAGGTGATTAATGGCAACTAAACTATATTCTCCCTCATGCCTGTTAATTACAATACCTATGCTGGGTATTGTAATAAAAATTCCATTTAAATGGCATTATTAATTAAGTTGTTTTCTTCATTCCTGGCACTAATTGAGCTTTACAAACAGCAGAACAATATTAACTTGGCATTACAATCAAAAAGAAATATTATATTTTTCTTTATTGATAAAGAAAAATAGATTCTTTTTGATTACAGGTATACTTAGTCATGGCTTTAGTCACAAAAATTCAGTTCTACAGCTGTTAAGGTCCTAAATCCATTAGTCTGGGGAGGGTGGTTCTGCCCTATTATGACTTCTGCTACTGCATTCAACAAGAAAGGCAGCTGGTCCTTGGCAATCTGGGAATAGACAGGAATGTCAGCCATTATCATGTTAAATCCTGAGTAACAGGGGAGAACCAAAGGCAACAAACTGAGAAACAGCACTGAAGACATGGAACGTTAACCTCAGTCTGCAAAACCAGACAATTTCATAATTTTTAATTTTTAGTTTAAACTCACCTGCAGGATAGTTAATTGACTTTCAGCTGTAATTCTCAGAGTCTCCACCCTTCTGTGTTAGTTTCTCCTAATAATGAAACTTGTTTTCTCTTTTTCCTGGCTGCCTCCTCCTTTTCTTTCTACCTTGAAACCTCTTAAGTTGCTTTGTTATTATTCTTGGTAAGGTTTTCAGATAACTCTGAAGATAGTTGTCAATTATTAGAAACCTATTAGCATATACTTTTCAACTTACTTTAAATATCTCAAGAAGATTCTAATACAGAAACAGTTTCCAAGGAACACAAAGCACCACATAAAAAAGCACAATGTATCTATTTTTATACAAATGTGGAAAATACAATTATCTGTAATTATCAAAATCTCTTTTCCAGTGACATTTCATATGCAATTTATATTATTACTGTATGGTCATCTCTATGCCACAGTAGAACAGTAGTTTTTCTACTGTTTATCATAGAATGACATATCAACTAAAATATGTTTTCCCAGAAGACATTTCAATTGTTAAATCTAAAATTTTTCTTTTCTGTCCAAAATGGATTTGCTTAACTGTTTAGAGCAAGCCACAGTGGCAAAAATAGCCCTGTGGCCTTTTTAATTAATTTTTTTTAACCATTTTTTCCCTAAAGAAGAGATGCTCTTCTGTTATCACTGATATATAAATATTTGCTTTATCACAAAGAATAGCTGGCTGGTGTATATTTTTGTCCTGACCACTGGCTGCAGACCTAAGGCTAACAAAATGATAAATCCCAAGGTATATAGAGGGTAAAATGCTCAACAGACTTGGAAGTATTAACAGATTGTTTTGAAGAGTCCAGGACAGTGGAAGACTGACTAAGTGTCATGGTTTTGCCCAGCCAGCACAGAAGCACTGCGACAGTCTCTCACTCAGTGTCCGCCGTTCACCCTCACCCTCGTTATGATAGCAGAGGTCCCAGTGAGATGGGAAGAAAAATGATAAACAAGGTTGTTGTGGATTAAGACAAGGGTAGGGTTCCAGGCAAAACAGACTCCAGTACTCAAGAGAGGAAAGTAGGAAAGTTTACTACCTACAAGAAACAGAACAAAAACAAAAACGGGAGTAGGATGATTGAGAAAAATTACAACAAGCACTTTAAGGTCTCCCTCCCCCATCCCTCCTTTCTTCCTGGGCTCAGCTCACTGCTCCTGATATCTCTACCTCCCTCCGGCTCAATGGCAGGTAATGGAGGATGTGGTCAGTCTCTCACAGATGGGCTCTGCTGCTTCTCTCTTCTCAGATGAGGACGACTCCTGGCATTCTTCCCCTGCTCCAACACAGGGTCCCTCCCCTGGGACATGAACTTCTCTGGTGTGGGTTCTTCCCAGCAGCTACAGTTTCTGCAGATACAGGGTCCTTCACATGGGAAACAGTCCTTACTGAACATCTCTGGCATGGATTCTTCCCCACAGTTGCAGCTTCTGCAGATACAGGGTCCCTCCCACGGGACAGGGTCTATTTTGGCCATAATTTTAATGAGCTTCTATGGCTTGGGTTCTCCCCCACAGTTGCAGCTTCTGTGAATATGGGATCCCTCACATGGGACACGGCCTCCTCTGGCCATAGTCACTGCCCTTGATGTGGGGTCTTTAGCAAAATGAGTCACTGACCATGATGCAGGGTCTTTAACGAAATGCAAACAAATCACTGCTTCACCAGTCCTGTCTGCAGGATGCTGGGGAGTGTCTGCTCCAGCACATCTCCTCCTCTCTTCCCTCTTTGACCTTGGAATCCACGTAGTTGCTTCTCTCTCTGTTCCAGCTCCTTGCACCACCACCAGCCAGAAAAGAAGGGACAAAAGAAGGAAGAAACAGGAAAAACCCTCCTCTTCCAGCTTCTTCTTAAAAAGTGATCGTGGAGGCGTCTAACTGGCTCAGTCCCAGAAGTGGGTCTGGCTCAGAGCTGAGGAGAGTTTTGAGTAACTTCTTACAGGAGCCGTCTTTACAGCCCCTTCCCAGAAACGGCTTCGTGTCAAACCATGACAGTAAGCCACGTCTCATTATGTATTCAAAGAATCTTTTACATTCATAGAACCCTATTCTGTAGACGTAGGACAAATTCTCACTAATTCCATCCAGATATTGAATCCACACTAAACAAGACATAGTACAGTAGCAATCAGTCTGTTAATATCATATAATCATTTTGGTTGTAAAAGACTTTTAAGATTGAATCCAACCACTAACCTAACACTGCCAAGCCCACCACTAAACCGTGTCCCTCAGCGCTTCATCTAGGTGTCTTTTAAATATCTCCAAGGATGATGACTCCATCTCTTTCCCGGGCAGCCTTTTCCAGTGTTTAATAACCCTTTCAATGAAAAGTTCTGCCTAGTGTCCAATCTAAACCTCCCCTGGCACAATTTGAGGTCATTTCCTCATGTCCTAAGAGGATGATGTGTAACTGGTTGGAGTGTGTGCTATGCAACAACATATTGGAAAGAACTCCTAATTAATGTAGTTCTCTATATTTGCACAGTGGATATTTCTGTTAAGAAAAAAACACGCCCCAGAACAGAAAATCTCCTCTCTTAATAAATCTAAGAATGGACAGAGAAGATCCCAAAAGATAGAAATGAAAGACGGAGATTTCATAATGAAAATTTGATGTACTTGTTTGATTTAGGAGTTACTCTACAAAACTTTCCCTTCATTCATTCCCTACAAATGATAGATGCTGAATGAGGTAGTGGGAGATGAAGCACAAAGTTCTGTTTTGTCTTGCATATTGTAAAGCTGGACTCTGCTTCTGGCTCTCACATGGACTCTTTGTGCAAAGTTTGGGTAAAAATATTGGATGTATATATAGAAAGAGATCAAAGTAACGTAGCTTCGTATTTCTTACTCCTTTGTGGCATAAATTTCATACTGCTATTCCTAGTCTTCCAAACAGGGAAGAAGATTCTAAAATATTCATGTTGAGGGGGGGGAAAAAAAAAGCCAGTTTTCTTCCTTTGCTGCAAGTCTGATTATGGATAGCAGTTAAGCAAATGAGCAGCTTGAGGAAATTCCAGCATAATCTTGATCCCAAACTGATGCAGTTTATAGCCTTTATTCCCCATCTTTATTTCAGAGGGCTTTTCTTTGAAGCATTTACTCTAGACTAGAGTTGTTTTTAAATCCCACTCCTCTATATGTTGCTGCACTATCTTTTCTTTCAGCACTTGCATGTTTCTGTTACTTCTCTCCATGTTTCTCAACCATTTATCAGTAGATGAAGCCTCTAAACAAAGAACCAACATTTTCGACATCTCACTTCTATTTCCTCTAAAAAGTAGCCGGTCTCATTGACAGGAATGGTAAACTTAAACATTTTGTACATTGCAACCTGATTGAAAGAGACCAAGAAGGCTAGAAAAGTGATAATATTTGAGGAGGCTGGAAGTGAGACTTTATTTCCTTTATATAGAAATAAATTTTCAGTTCCTGTGATCCCCAAGACTGTACTAAATGGCCTTCAATGCTCTGGTCTCTAACCATGCTGACATCCTCCATTCTCACCTCCTCTTTGTAGACTTTGTAAATGTAGGAGTCTCTCCTGTCAGAGTGATGGCAGAACTGCAAGACAGACCAGACTCTCAATGTAGCTCCTTCCTCTGGTTGGGCTAATTGATGCAATAGTAATTGTCTGAGCAGTTCTGCAAAGGCAGACATGAAGTCTAGCAAACTGTCTCTCTGCCTTATGTTGCCTGAGCAGAGGCAGCAGGATCTAAAGTCACTTTCTCTACCCTGTATCTACTGCAACTAAAATAAACCTGGGTATGACGTGTTCATCTCTCTGCCTTTGTGAGGAGGGTCTGGTTATACCACTGTTCACCAGGCAAGGAGATGTATTAGTTCTTCAGTCTGCAGCTGACACAGTCACACAGAGAACATCAACCACACTACATTCCTTATCAATGTGTACTAGTACATTTTGCAGAAAGGGCTGTAGCATATTCATGCTTGTGGCGATGTCTCTCTGCAAAGTTCAAAACATGTCTCAGACTGGCTTTACAAACTTGATACACCACCTCAGTTGCTGTAAACCTCAGTAGACAAGCCTGTGTTCTAGGCATGCCATAGGATGTTAGAGGTCACACAACACCGCGGTCCTTCACATCTTTTTACATTATGACCAGTTTCCTGCTCAGTTATTTCCCTTTCACATCTATGTTATGAAATGGTTAACCAAGATGAAGGACCATTTCCATCTTCTATTAACAATTTCCACTGATTTATAGCTGAATGGCCTATTAAATGAAGAGTATTTCTGATACTACATCTGTAGAGACAGGAAAACCACATATATAAATGAATATAATCTATTCATGGTTTTATGGACCCAAGGTTCTCTAGAGAGCACCCCTGAGTGCTGGATTTTACATTTAGATTGCTGAGTTAGCTGAAATATGTGTAATATCACCAGTAGGCAAAGAAGTCCCTGTTGACTATATGCAGAGGAAGGCCCTTGTGCATTGTTTATTTCAGCAAGGATGTTAGCTGGAGTGTGCCCGTGAAATGTTGTACAGCTGTATTTGGGTTTTTTTTTACAGGGCATGTGAATAAATGATGTGCAGAGCTGAAAGTTCTCACTCACTGGAAAGCTCAGTCTCTTTTTCCTGAATACACATTAGACATGCTTATATTTCTTAATGTGCCTGTGGGAGAAATAATCCAGTACAGCTATCTTCCTGTGCCACTCAGATTCATAAGTAATCTGGCTCTTTGGGGCTAGCAAAGTGTAGAGCTCAGCTCAGAATCAGGTCTTCAATATTTTACTATCTGTACAGCTGTTTATTTCCAGTTCTTGACAGTGACATTTCATACTGAATTCCTTCTTTCGTATCTATGTATTTATTTAGTAGCAGATGTTGGTTCTGATAACTTATGAGGCAGTATTATGGAGGCTGTGCACAATTAATGTGTTTTATAAATGGGATTATTTCAATCCCACTTTAAGAAAGATGTAGTATCAAAGCTTAACTCTAAACCACACCTTTAAACTCTTGTGCATATGCACATTAAATAATCACAAATCCAATGACTGAAAGAGGCTGGACAGCAGTGGCAAGTCCTACATTTGCACACGTGCCTTTTGCACTTTGGGGCTGGCAGCTGAGGTGGAAATGGTTCTCAAAGGGCTCTGCTTTGTCAGGGCAGAGAGGAATTTCTCCAGCTACTCAGCAACCCAGTTTCTTGCATAGTTCACTGGAGCTTCAGCCTAGTAAGAACTACTTCAAAGGCTTTATACATCTCATGTTGTGCCTTGGATTAAAATTTAGCAAGCCTGTTTCAACAAAAGCAATGAAGACTTAAGGATCATAAGGCCTTCTAGGCTTTGTTATTAATTTACATTAATTTTTAAAAGTTGTAGGGAAAGAGAGATTGACTCTCTTCCTATTTAATTTCCTTGACTTCTTAACACTCTAAATTTCAGTGTAACCAATACCAAAATCAGACCCTTACATTTATATTTCCACTACTGTAACTGCAACTTCTAATTAACAAATCAATTGAAAGAAAGTCTCTGAAGACCGTTTATGGACTCAAGAGGTAAAAAAAAATCTGCAATCTGGACAAAGCCACAGTAGGAGTTACAACCACAAAAAGCCTGTACTGTACTCTCATTAAAGTCAATGTAATTTTTCTCACAGACAAGCAATGCTCTCATTAACTGCCTAAAACTCAAACTACACGGTATTTATAGTGAGCATTTATAAAATTTAATAATTAAAGAGATGAAGAAACAAAGGAAATCCTCTAAAATGAAACTTGAGACACTGAATTTAACAAATGAAGAGAGAAAAGAGAGTATAATTAAAAATAAACAACCCACAAGAGAGGAAGAAGTCTCCACATTCTCTGCATGTTGTCTTTTTGGACAACTATTTTCCCTATCTTGCAATCAGCAGTCTGCACTAGACTTTTGCATTAGCTCAAGCATACATGTACGTAATGATGAAATTATATAGTTAGCATTCCTAAATATTGTATTAGTTATATTTCATGCAAAATAAGAGGAGAAGAGTTGCATGGATGTGCTGCAAGTTACATTCACATTACAGACTTTTTACAGCCTATATTTTACACATACTTTTACAAGAACTAGACACCACATATCCAAATATTTCCTTGAAGCTAGTTCACCCACTATCATATTGCAGAATACTTGCAAAATATTCAAATTTTATATTTCCTCTGAACAGTTGGGACATCTCATTAAATCATTGCTGTGGTTTTTACTGTTACCAAAATGGTCCTTATAGAGTCCATCAGACATCCCTGCTCATGGTGACAATCACAAAAAATGGGACTCACCTATAAAGTAGGACAGTAGTATTGCCAGCAGCACCGAGACCCCTACAGCACAGAGTGCAGTACATTTCCAGCTACAGTACTTTGAAGACTTCTTGAATTTAAAAGCACTTCTGGATAGAGTGTTCCTAGGTAGTGGCCGAGTAGGAGGGGAATAAACAGAGCCGGATGCCATTGTGTACCCTGGCGTTGCAGTGCTGAACAGCGGTGTGGTCCCTGTTCCTGTTTTGAATAAGAAATGCCTGTGGAAGAAAAAGTGTATGGTAAAGTATAAAAGTAAATAAAGATGGAGCACATGCAGTAATACTTCTTTTGTTTAAAGTTGCCTATCTTTCAAATAGTTAACAACATTCTTAGAAGCAATACTTGTGACCCTTGCAAATAAATATGTCACTTTCCCTTTAAGAAAAAGACCAACCCTTCCCCCCCCTCCAAACATTAGTAACACTGGTATCCAGACAGGAAACAGAACTACCCAAAGTATGGTATGGTAGGGAGGAGGTCTTGCAGAGTTTATCTGACAAGCAGGGACAGGCTTTCTGCTGCTGTTTATTTTTGTTGGCTTCTGCTACAGACTACAGGGAACTCCATTAAAAAGTCAATAATGAGCAATCTGACTATAGCCCACACTACTTATCACAGCTTTCTTGGGTTAAGTAGAAAGAAAACAGCAATCCCTCAGATACAAACTTTTGGCAACTTTGCCAAAATTAGTCAAAGATTTTTTTGTGTGTTCTAAATACTCAGTTCACTAATTCATATCTCCTTGCACATAATTTTACCGAAACAAGATCTGATTATGGATACAGCAGCTAGTTACAGTCTGGGAAGTTCTCTAAAGAAATATATTTAGTAAGTGCTCAAAAGGAGCCACAGCCAGGAACAGAAACAAAAAAAGCAATACCAAAATTAAGACATACTCCGTGAGTTACAAGTAAATGGATTTTGTTTCAATTAAAATTTCCAAAACAAATATTACTCCCTGAGCTTATCTACAACAGAATCCTTTAATTTTAGCTCATGCAAGCATAATTATTTTGGAAAAGCCTCTAACCATGGCATATACTACCTGGAGTCTTTCTCCTGATGCACGTATACAACTCTACGAACAACAAACCACAGCCAAACAAAGATCTTTGCACCAGGGGTTTTTCCACCAATTTGTTATGTTGGCAACTCTCTACTGAAAGGTTTGGCCTTACCTAATCAGGCTTTGCAAAATGAATACATTATAGCTAAAAAGGGTAAGAAAGTACACTGTGAAGAATGTTGAACTTACCATGTACGTGAACAGCTAAACAGAAACAGAGAGGCGTTTGCATTTTTTAGTAGGTGAGAGACACTCATGAATTGCTGATACCCAGGTCTTCCTGAAGCTAAGTGCCTGCCTACACTGTGTTTGCCTACTGCATGCTAACCACACACTATGGATCAGAGGATCTAGCACCACATGCATTAGCTGTGGAGGGGAAAGCCCTCTGGTTACACCATGTAGCACTGTGGACTGCTTCTCTGCCGACGGGACTTTCATCCCCCAGGCTCCACACTTGGATCCTTGCATAGTAATGGACTGACCTACACAGGTATAGCGGCTTCATTGGAAATGAGCTACAGAGACACTAGAACTTAATGTGCCCCACTGCAGCCTGAGAAAAATGCCAGCAGTTGATAATGTTTGGTGTTTAGAGGTGATTTTGCTATGGGAGGTTACCAAATAAATATCTTGGCATAAGCGATCTCATTGAAAATATTTGCATTACAAACATGATCCCATGAAATATGACACATGGGTTACTTAATTTTGAACAATGCTAAACTTGCTGGCAGTAACAACAAAAGGATATGCACTAGATCTAATGATGCACAACAGCACATCCCATGTTTTCTTAGCTTCTGAGCTCAGAGGATTTCCAACAATTTCACAGGACCTTGGTGGTTTAAATTCTCTTTAAGAAGGTACTTCATTAAATGATGTGACATTTTCCATGTTGCAAACACCAAAATAATAATAACTAGCCCTATGTATAAAATGTCTTACACCTTAAAACACCATTGCTTTGATATTTCAGGCTCACAGAAGCATGCAAATTCATTAAGTTCTGATAAAGTGGTCAAAGCCATTTGACCTTTACTGTTCCTTCATTTCTGGCTACATATGGTTAAATGTTACGGCCAGGTATTTTTCAAAAATAATGTCTACACAGATCTCAAGGAACTGCCAAATACAAAGATGTCTGTTTGCCTCTCTATGTGCAATGTGTACGGTTTTGGGGGATTGAAATAAAGACATATAGTAGATGCAATAATATTCCTCCTAAACATTGGCTTCCATGTTAAAAATAAGAAGCTGCATGACCGATCTACAATTTTCATGTCTTCCTGCTCCTGCTGTTAGGCTCCAGAGACTAAAAATAGAAACTGACATTATATGAGCACTTGAATGAAACTCCGTATACTCTAAGCTTTAACAAAATGATACAACAAACCAGTCAGCCTCCGATCTTTTCCGTTTTTTAAATCTGAGAGCTGAGACATTGGCTTTGGTACAGTATACCCTGCTAGAGACAGTAATCCATATGTGGATTCCTTTGAGGAATTAATCCCATGAACTGGGGAGATGGCTGCATATCTGTGCTGGTGTGAGCTGTCATAGCTCTGACACTTCACCTTAGGCATCAAGGTAATGAAAGAAAATTTTAAGTTCTATACGTGAATCATAGAATCATTTAGGTTGTAAAAGACCTTTAACATCATGGAGCCCAACCACTAACGGAACTACAACATCCACCACTGAATCATGTCCCCAAGCACCACATCTACATGTCTTTTGAACATCTCCACCGGTAGCGGCTCAACTACTTCCCTGTGCTGCCTGTTTCTGTTTCAAAGCTTGATAATCCTTTCAGTGAAGAAATTTTTCCTAATAGCTAATCTAAACCTCATTTACTGCAACTTGAAGCTATTTACTCTTGTGCTGTTCGTTGTTGACTGTGACAAGAAACCAATACTTCACCTCACCACAACTTCCTTTCAGGTAGCTGTAGAGAGCGATTAAGTCTCCCCTCAGCCTCCTGTTCTACAGGCTGAACAACCTCAGTTCCTGCAGCTGCTCCTCATAAAATTTGTCCTCTAGACCCTTCATCAACTTTGCTGTGTATCTCTGGACACACTCCAGAACCTCAACGTCCTCCTTGTAGTGAGAGGCCCAAAACTGAACACAGTACTCAAGGTGCAGTTTCACCAGCACAGTGTACAGGGGCACAATCATTTCCCTCTTCCTGCTGGACACACCACTTCTGACACAAGCCAGGATGCCACTGGCCTTCTTGGCCACTTGAGCACACTGCTGGCTCACGTTCAGCTGGCTGTCAACCAACACGCCCAGGTCTTTTTCTCCTGGGCAGCTCTTCAGTCACTCATTCTTGAGCCTATCAGGTTGCATGGGGTTGCTGTGACCCAAGTGCACCACTTGGAACTTGGCCTTGTTGAATCTCATACAACTAGCCTTGGTCCATTTATCCAGCATGTCCATGTCCCTCTGAAGAGCCTTCCTACCCACCATGTTGGTGCCATCTGTGAACTTATCAAGGGTGTACTAAATCCCCAAATCTGGATTACTGATGAAGAGATAAAAAAGAACCGGCCTCAACACTGAGCCCTAGGGAACACCACTGATGACTGGCTGACACTCTCTAGCCAGACTTTTACCCAGCAAAGAGTACACTCATCCACACTATGAGCAGTCAGTTGCTCCAAGAGAATGATGTGGGAAATCAGCACTGTGTAGTCTTAGCACATCACATGATTCCTTTCTTTAAGCTATTTCTCCTTTGCTTCTAATCCCATGAATAAAATGCCAGAGAGGTCGCACCAGCTGGCTGGAGAACGCCAAGGGAAAAATAATGACAGAAAACCTAGCCTGACATCTTCCTGTGGATTAAAAAAATTTGTATGGATCTCTCTATTCCTAATGAGCGGAGTTACTAACAAAGTTGTCAGAGAGTCTCCTGCCACATTAACTCTGAGTGATAAGTATTTAAAGTATAACGCTATCAGACTCGCACATCTTGTCTGCCTCACTGAGCCATGCCAAACAATGTTCCTATGAGACACTCAGAAGGATATGGTATCTGACAACAAATTCAGACTGCTTGCAGATAATGCTGAAATTCTTAGGC
This sequence comes from Urocolius indicus, assembly GCA_013401255.1. Taxonomy (NCBI): domain Eukaryota; kingdom Metazoa; phylum Chordata; class Aves; order Coliiformes; family Coliidae; genus Urocolius; species Urocolius indicus. The sequence continues at coordinate 29,696 of WBNH01002461.1, read as the reverse complement.
TCTTGAAATATAATCTATCCACAAATGACTTTAATTATCCATCTACCTTGTCTTTTCAAACCATAGATCTTGAATAGCTAATTTCTAAAGCCTAAACTCTTTGCACTACTTGACCAAGCACTGACTTACTGGCAATTACACTATGTTTCATCTCACAGGGAGCTTACAGCATCTGCAGTAGTGTATCTCCCATTCAAAATTGATCATCTAACAAGCACTTGCTAGATCTTCATGTAAGCAGCACTTTAAATATTTTATTAGGCTTTAGAGTACAAAAATCCAGTGAATCATGCTAATATGTTTTTATTAAATAATTCAATTCACTTTACAAAGCATGTAATCTTCTATTTTAAAGTTTATTCAATATGTATTTGCGTCTGCTTATTCAATGTATGTTTCTACTAAAAAGTGTAGCTAACCTTAATATTTCAGGGGGGAAGAATTCAGTATCTAACAGATCTAAACTATAGACTAGTAGAAAAATACAAAGTTATGTCATAAACTAATCCTTGGATGCAAAGACAGCTGGGAAGTCCTCTTCTTTCATAAATGGTAGGCATTTTAATTAAGTTTCTGCCCTTAAAAGACAGAAATACAGCATGAAAACTGTCAAAGATGTCAGCTCAGAAATCAGAAGTGTATGAATAAAAGCGAAATAATCATGGTTTTAATTTAACTACATACAAATGCTGGTGTGCACCTGCTGATACATAGATGGTTTTCTCCTCTCTCAAGGTGCAGGAGGAGGATTCACATCAAATAAGATTTTCTCTGTGCTGCCACTTCCTCTGTGGAAAATAAAATTGAAGCATCCTCTACTAAATTCAGTAAAGAGGAAAGCAGGAGGGAAAAGAAGTGATAAAAAAACCTCATGAGTTGGGCAGAAAGATTAAGTTAACCGAAAACTGTGTCTTTAGAGAAATGGAGATAGATTATCACAACATTCAAGGACAGCAAGTCTCAGACCATAAGCCCAAATGCTTCTGATATGATAGCCAGGTGGCCAGCAACAGAAATGTGATTTAAAATAACATTCTTTATGAAAAGATCTGTGACAAAAACTTCTGACCTCACTTTAGAAGAAAACGGATACTATGCATCAACGAATGCAATATTACATAAATATACCTGGAAGGCCCTGAACACCAGACTGCCAGAAGCACAGATGTTATACAAATAAGCTATCACCAAGCAAAAATGGATTATTCCACGTAACTTTTAAATAGCTTGGTGTCAATTTGTATGGAATTGTTGCATAATTTTAAGATTCCTAATGTAATTTTTACATTAGATATATTACTTGGGTTTATTTAGGTCATGCTGAAATTGCTTCACTTTGCAGATTGACTTGTGATCTGTAGCTGATTTCTCTGGTTTTCAGCATCATATATAGATTGCTTTGCATATATACTTGCACGATGTGTGAAAGAGTCTACCTTACAATCTCCAATAACTTGGCAGCATGTTAGTTGTTTTAAAGTATTTCATACAGCTTAACGACACCAATAGAGGGATACATCCCATGGCAAATATGTCACAATGCATTAAAAGTCACAAAGGACTTTCACAAAATTCATACTAAATATGGAATTGTGAATAAGGCCCAGTCAAATCCTATTGTACTTCTTCAAGTATATAAGAATATGTATCATATTTTATCACCTCACCAGTGAGATTTAAAGGCAGTTATTGCTATTTTTGTGCAACATTATTATTTAGATGATGACTGCTGTCACAAAATAAAGGTCAATATGGCTAGGTCTTATGCATATAAAAGAACAAAACACTCCTCATCTTAAGAACTACAATACCATGGATCCAGAATAAAACTGTATTTAAAACACGTATGCCTAAACACTCTATATCCCTTTCTACCAGATCTTTTAATATTGTGTATTGTAATATACTACCAGCACCCGAATAATCTGGAGCAGAATAACTCTACTATTTTGGTTGTGCTTCTGAATAGAGATTCTGCTGTGATGAGTAACAAATGTCATAGCGCCATGGCTGTTCAGATTTTCTTGCAGTACTATTTCCTATGCTGTCCTAAATGCAGTCTCTTTGGTCAGTTCCATTATGGTGATAACGACATGTGGCTCTTCAGATCATTACAGACTACTACCAGAAGGTGACAGAGGAACAACAAATATAATATTCAGAAGACTGCAGTACAAAAGGCAATCAATGCTAGAAATAATCTCTGATTTGGACTTTTCAAGGAGGCCTCAGTCTGAAGGAGGTTTCTGTCTGAAAAACAGCGTTAAGTGGTAGGATTGCTGTAAACCTTTACAGTACAATGAGCAAGGTAGTTAGTTCATTCCAAAAATTGTGGAGAAGGAGGACTATCTTATTTGATAGAGAACAGTTACATGTGCAAAACCTGTATGTAACAGTAACCTTAAATAAGAAAGACTGGGAATTTACTGCAGAAGGGCAGATCACTAGGAACAACAGCCTGTCTCACAGTGACCAGCACAAAGGCAGAGGATGAAAGCTTTCCAGTCTACTTATTCACTAACAGCTCACTCTAAATAGTCCAAAACTCACGCTCTCACTGATGCCTTGTGGCGTTTTGTACTGTAGGCTAAACACGCATTGTGTCAAAATATATTTTCTTCTGTCAATTTCAATTGAAATTCAACTGATTGTTCCCTTGTTCTTGTATAATGAGTGTGCACTGTTTGTCCCTCAGTACATAAAGACAACATTTTTATAAGATTACTGTTTGATTCACTTTATTTTTTAGAGTAAAACATACAATAGCATTAAAAAGTAATTTTCTGTAAAGAAAAAAAAGCAAAATTTAGGTTCTTCATGGGTCAAAGGCAACCATGGAGCTGAGGAAAGCTATTTTCAGATGTCTGTAGTTTCAGTGCCAATGGTTTCAGTCATCTTCCAAATGTCAGTAAAACATGAACAGAAAGTGACTTCAAGAGAGGTGGAAGAGGACAGGAAAACTATCCCCATATTTTTTTTTGCATTTGTTTCCTTTACCTTTAGGTATCAAAAGCTCCTCCAAATTCTTAAGTATATTCACAATTCTTTGCATTTTTTTTTTCATGTAAATAAAAAGTCCACTAATTGCTGGTATTTGAGTCATCTGCTGTCCTTGCAATTTGAGAAAAAACTTGGACATATAAGAAATGACAAGCACAGGGGACTACTGTTGGCTTAAAAGATCGTTGTACTTGACTCTTCCAGTCAAGGCAATGACATCCTGTCTTCCATAATCACAGGTTAAGTACTTCATGAAATGACCACACCAATTTTTACATTGCAGAGCATAGGTTAATCTTCCTCTCCCTCCATCAACTCAAATATGCCAGTATCTAACTCTATTAAAAATTATCTATTTGCCTCTGAGGAGTATCTGCACTGCATGTACTGACTGGTGTGCTTTCTCTTTGCCAACAGACCCTATTCATGCTGGATTGAACTGGGATCTCTGAGTGAGACCACGCTGGACCTGTGTACATTATTACAGGAGTTAAGACATTTATAATCAAGCCCAGGTATATGGTTTTATCCTTTCTGCTAAGGTCCTCAATCTGTTACCCTAGATTCTCTCCAAGGCAGAAAGTGGTAATATCTATATCTCAGACATCTAGTATTAGGAACACATCAGTCATAGTCTCCTAAGCCTCAAGAGGTGGAAAAAACTTCCATCAAAAGCACTTTTCAAGTTGAGAGAAATGTAAATCTTACTGAATTTATATTTTGGTAACATTTACCTCTCAGGACCAATGCTTCAGGAAACATGACTTCTCCGCTCATAATGTAACAATAATCCTAATTACTTCCTCTGGATGTTTAATATGATGGTATTATTGAACCTGTAATTAGTGTGATTTGAAATGAATACAGCTGTGATGATTGCTCAACTGAACAAAAAATAAAATAGCATATTTTGTCAAAAAATGGTCCAGATTCATAATGCATCTATCTGGAGACTGCAGCAATCAGTAATTCTGCTTTGCAAAAGTAAAATGGCACAGTCCTGCAGCACCAGGAATCCAATGTAAGCAAGTAAAACAAAAGGGTAGTTACAGTTTTATATTTTCATTTGTCTGATGGTTCAAAGGGGCACAGGAAAGTCAGACAGACTTCTCGGGTTTGGGAGTTCTCATTCTCTACCTGTAGTACGTCATTACTGACACATGCAGAGATAGTGTGTGCCTATCACTGTGTGAAGACCTAGTATTTTTTTTGCCATTTCCACACAAAGAAATCAATTAATCTTAAGACAATAACTTCAAGAGAGGATGGATAAATACAGCTGCAGCTGTTTTAGTTTGCTCCAACTTCTGCCACTCAGTTTTTGTATTTCTCTCTCCATGACTTTCCTTAATGCAAACCAGCTGAATTTTTCCCTCCTGGGAATGGGCTATCATGCTTTTTGTTTGTTTACAAAACCCCTACCAGATACATTAACTGTCAGAATCAGAAGAAAACCATTAACTGTGAAAAAAACAGTGGTCTGAGATCGCAATCAATCATTGCACTGCATCTAGTGACTAGTGTGCTCTCTCTCTGCCAACGGTCCCTATTCGTGCTGGATTGAACTGGGATCTCTCAGTGAGACCATGACCTTCACCTGTCACTTGACATTAGAGAGTTCTGTCTGGTTCACTAATGGATAGATCACATCAATAAATCTGATTCCTTGCACTGAGTTGAGGAAGCAGATGGAAAGAGAAGATTAATCTCTGCCGACTGACATTATAGGGAAGATGTAAAAGATAACAGAAATTACTGGCTAGGTCTCATGTGAATTCTGGTTCACTGATGCATGAGATCAGCTTTCCCAGTAGACTCCAGAAGGAATTGGATTTTTGTTTCTCCATGAGCACTTTATGCCTGTCTTCATCTTCTGTTAACATTCTTCTGAGATGAAACCTTGTAGCTGGTGGTGTTTGCCCTTAGCACAGGCTTACAACTGACTTCCGCAGAACCATATGGCTATATTTAACATAAATCCAAGCCAGCACAGAAACCACATTATGCTGCGAATTTGTCTCAGTTTATTTTCTGTGAAGAATCGCAATCAAAAAATTGCTTAGAAAGAAAGAGAAGTGAATTTCCGCTTCCTCAGACCCAATATTAATACTACCATAAGCCTGGAAAAAGCTCCAAGATCACATCGGATCAAATGATGATCAAAGTTTGGGGAAAGAAAGAAAGAGAAGAGAGCTATTATCCATATGCAAAACCATAGGAAACATCTGTGGGAACTGGAGATAAGCCTCTTATTATTCAAATGTTTTGGAGAAACACTTTACATATGGTAACACTTGCTTGAATTTTGGTGGGTTTATGCTGAGGACCTGCTTTCTTTACAGCCTGATGACTGAAAGCCAAAAAAAGAAAAAAAGCACTAGTAGGGCGGCAAGTGCCTTCCTTACTGCTTGTGCGTTCTTTCACATTTGGTCCCTGGCAGGTTACCACTCCACTGCTGGCTGCTGCTGGGGAAACAATAGAGAAGTCAGGCACAGTAACCTGCATCGAAAGCTTCAAACAGAAATTCAGGCATGACAGTCTCCCAATGAGCTGTGAGAGCCAGCAGGACATGCTGACTTGAAGGACTCGATACTGACAAAAGCCCCAAACTTCCTTTTCAAGTGTCCAGAATGAATCTCTTCCTCTGCAATCTCTTCCTTGCACCTACCTTCTTGGTGGTGTAAGAAAGAATATAGTGCTATAGCATGCAGAGGGCAGCTACAAACATCTTATTATTTGTTCTATATTCAGATTTGGGCTGCTAGCTCTCTCCCCCGGAGAAGAAGGAGTTCAATTCTGTGATATGTAAACACATACCTGAGATCAAAAGAATCAGTATAATCAGATGGCTCTGCTGAGCTTGCTCTTTCGTGCTTCTCTCTGGTACACTGCACTCTGTGAAGATCAGTGAGGGAAACAAACAACACTTAAGCCACAATTTGCAGAAGTAAGAAGGAGACCCTGATGCAAAGAATGACTCACAGTGCTGGGTGGGCAAGCGAAGAAACCTGCCAGAATTTTAGTTACTCATACTCTTTGTTACAGGATCATCTCATTACCTGCTTTCCAGAGGAGAGTGAAACTAGACTTATGTATTGCTGAAAAAAATATGAAGTGTCTCTGTTCTCCTTATAGGCTTCTTCTGAGTCTCTCAGAGGACAAGTATGTAATGCAGACTTACATCTAGGTTACGGTAACTGACTTGGCTCTTGATATTGCTGGTGATACTTCTGAAAGAGGCAGCAGTTGGAGTGAACCTGTGAGCCCCTTAGTGCACCTTCTGATACAGTGTTCATGCTATTCCAGCTCTCTCTCCAAAGGAAGAGACAGTAGAGGACACTGCTAAATTTTGCAGTGAGGACTGGAAATGCTCATGTGAACAGTAACAATTTATATTACAACTCCCTAGCTTATTGTCTGGTCTTCTGTATTCGCATCCCTACCAAGACTGAAAGAGAGAAAGCTGTCTCTGAGATGGGGTATTCTAATCTTGGCCAATTCTGACCTGATTATTAAGTAAGTTAAGCTTTAAGAGGAGAAATCAAACAAGAAAGGTAGGGCACAAGTATTCCTCCATTCTCTTTTACTACCCTTGCTGTCTTCATAAGGCTAAAAGAGAACAATTGCTCTAAATGTCTCAAAAGGCACATGGAGACAATTTCAAAATGCAAACGTGGTTCAAGAGAGACTCAGAGATGCATTATTTACTCAAATATTAATTCAGAACTTAGAACAAAAGTTGAAATTTCATCTGCAGCTGAAAGACCTGAGACAGCTACTGGACATTTTAAAAGGAGATAAAACCAGACGGAAGTTAAAGAAGTATTATTCTCCCACTGACTGACAGGATCTGATTCTGCCTCAAGCTGCAAGAAGGCCGAAGTTTCCATCATAATGGATCTGTGAACCTTAGCTCACTTATTGATGCCCACAGCTGTGGTCCTCTTGCAATTTGGAATCTGTGATAACCTGTGATGAACTTTGTGCTGCTACTGCGATGCTACTAGTAGCCAATCAAACAGCCAGATTCATGTCATTATAGTGATTGTGCTGTCATAATATCTGAGTTACAGCCACTACACCACCAACTTGGCAACTGTACATATACATTTGATGCAACCATCCTTCCTGTTTTCCGATCCTTATTGTTCCTTGGTGTAAATTTGTATACTACACTAGTATACTCTTTCATATGCAAAATGCCAAGATTTGTAGATTTGAGAGACCACCATTGAGGGGTTCAGCAGGCAGAGGGTTATATCTTGTGCTTAGAAGAGAGTGATGCTTTAATGGCACTCATTTCCATATAAACCTTTTTGGAGCTGGACTTCCCTTTGTGCAATCAACATTATTCGAGATGATGCTGCGACTATTGACTATATGACTTTACAGTCATTCAGTTCCTTCCTGTGTTGTTTGGTATTGTTTTCTCATTTGTTTGAATGTGTAAAAAATAATCTCTAGAAGTTGTTAAAATTCCCTTCTCGTTCAACTTGAGCTGCAATTATTAGGATTGCAGGCTTGACTGTAGCCATGCAACTGTAGAAAGAGGCCAACTTTTACCTTGTAAATTTTGAGTGCTTAACTTCATGCTATGGATGACTTTTTTTAACTAAAGTGTTGGAGTTTCTTTGTTTTACTTGCTCTTTTTTAAAACAAATTTGAAGAAACTTCAGAGATATCACTGAAAGCCTGCTTGTCAGCATAGGCCAAAATCTTAGGTTTGGTTACTTCTGGCTTCTATCACTTAGTAGAACATATGTCAGCAGTCAAGGTTTGTCACTATCTCGAGTCAGCCCTATAGGTGAGGAAGTTCGTGCTATTCAAAAGGATTTAACAAGTAATTGCAAGCACTGAAGGACAAGGAATAATCTTGGTTTTCTGCCTACTCGGTCTCTAGTCCTCTAGTATTTTACCTGAGTCCTACCCAGTCTAAACCATGAACCACTCTGAGTTTCTCCTTCTGGACTACTCCATCTACCCTGGAGTGGCATAGCCACTCCTGCCTGTTTTGTTCCAAGTAATTTCCACCTTGCTTTGTACTCCTGGCTTCTTCCACTTTTAAATTTAATTCACTATGTCATTATAACTACCTGACCTCCTTTAAAATCATATCTCCTGAACTTTTTCTCCAACAGATGGCAAAAATCCCTAGCCAACCAATCTCCTTGCAAAGAATTCTAACTTAAATACAACAGGAAGTTTTCAAACCCAAACCCTGCAAAAATATGAATTCTCAGAAAATGAGATTCCGTAGAAACAGAAAATGCTAGGAAGCTTCACCTACAAGAAATTTAAATACAGGCATTTACTGATAGTGAATCTTTCATTCTTTTCAGATTTTGATATTTAGATAATGTGGAAAGAGGAGGTAGAAGAAAACTTGACTTTTTACTTCAAGCTTAACTGATTTGGCAACATGTATACTAACATCTGTTTACAAATTAGAGAAAAGAAGAATGCTACCAAGTAAAGCTAACAATACATACCATTAAAATACTTGGAGATTTCCAGCTGTCTTACGATAATTAATGCATTGTGCACAAATCTCTTGAAACTATAAATAACTATTTTTTTAGGCCTGGGTCTATGAATCATTACTATTTCTATGCAAGATGTCCATTTCTATTATAATTATTAACACTAAAATTGTCAAATTCATCAGATTAATATTCACTCCATCAGTCATACAAACTAAGAAATAGTATACCACAATGTAACACATGCATGACATGAAAACAAAGAAACAAATATATAATGATTCTAGCTGTGACACAGTATGTTAGTGAGGTTGATAAACTGAATCTTCATGCTGATAGCATGTTGTAGTTTCAAATCTATTACGCCTTGAAACCAATGTGTTATTATCTCTGGACAACATTCCCACCAGGAGATGATCCCTGCTAGCATAATTTTAAAAATGAAGGGATTACAAACAAGATAATTTCATTGTATTGTTACCTGAATTAGTATCAACTAACAGGAATGTCATGTAACAGTCCATTTGCCAAAATACTTGCATTTGGTGGTCCCATTACAAATATATAACGCATAAACCAGGCCAGGTTCTATTAACTCTACTTCAGCAATTATGCATTTGAATCAGTATTGTATGGTAATTGGTCTACAGTGAACAATAATATTTGGTTGTGTTCTTTTTTGATACAGTATGCTTACACCTTTACTTTAAAGAAAATATAGTCTTCTGGTAAATACCTGTAGTATCTTTGAGTTTTCTGATAATGATTAGCTAATTGAATTTAACATACCATTCTCCTCCTGTTGTTCATTTTAATTTGTGGGTAAGTGAAAGTTTAAGAGTTTTTGGAACATAAAGCAGATCAATGTGCACTGTCAATATATTTTACATGTTAATTATTAATGGACAGATGCAGATCTCCTAATTTAATCAAATAGCACCTTATCCCTTCTATAATGTTGCATTACATTTAGTAAAATAGTATTTGGATAAATTTATGATTAATTATTCCTTACTAATATTCTGAAACCTGTGCTGATTAAGAGGCTGGAACTCATTAGAAATGGTACTGCTTTGTCAGTTGCTTTTTTTTGGTGAAGATCAGAAACCAAGTATATTGATTTGGCATAAGAATGCCAAACATAGTTCAAATATAAAACAGATAATAATGACAAAGTTAGGTAGATGTAGAACTGTTCCATTATATAATTTTTATTTAAATCAGCTGAAATATTCACTTATCTGTAATTATTTACTTCCAGTTATATATTTATCGGTAGTTTCGATTTCAAACTATCTGGTAAAAAGTATTAGATACATAATTCTTCTTAGCTTCTTTGATTGGTCATTCCTTATGCTACGTTAATATGTCACAATATTACTAAAACAAACATTTGTTAAGTGGTAAATATATTACAAACTAAGGATCAGATCTGGCGAATGTGTAATCATGCAAATAGTATGCAACAGCTTGCAGAATCAGGCCATAGAGAATTAATAAAACCTCAATTGCACTCTTATTTTCTTAAATGAAGGCAAACAAGTTTTGGCAGTCAAAGTTTACTATTTTGTGTTTATCATGAGTCAGTATGAATAATTATTTAAAGTATAATCAGATATAAAGATGAGGAATCCTGTCCCAGATGTTTCTGACTACTGCAATAAAAATTTTTTTAAAAATTACATTTTGTCTTCTGTGTCAACAGTTAGCATCATGCAAACAGTTAGAGTCACATACCCATAACTGCTATCGTGGTATGTTGGAGAAAACACATCCATCTCTATAAGGTTGTCATGACCATTTGCAAGGACTGCTTGATTTTCTAATTCTCTACACACAAAGATACAAAAAGATGCAATTAGAGTGGCAATTTCAAAGTAAAGAATGGGATGATCCCACAAAAAGAATATACTAACTCTATGGCAAAACTTTCCACAGTTTTGCAAAACTGCAATGTATTTATCTGGGATTTATCTGCCTTCCTTGCTGTCCTATGAACTATATGCTGGACTGTAACTTGAAGACATAGTATTTCAAGGCTACCATTGGATGGTCATTACCCTTTGGTGATCCATTATTTGTGTGCAAGTCCCTGGTTGCTGCACATAGCAAGACAGGCTTAAGGACTGAGCAGTACATAGTGGAGGATGTTCTTTATTTGATGAGGTTGGACCAGAGATGAAGTAATAAAAGTGAACTGAGACTATTAAAAGACAATCTTTAGCTGGCTATCTAGCACAGTCAGTCATAAAATATGCAGAAGTCTGGCTACCAGAGAGAGTGGACATCTGAAGTGCTGCAAACGACACTGCACAGGAGCAGCAGGAGAGGGAAAGGAAGGAATACGGACTCTGTCTCTCTCAGGTAATGGTGAGAAAATGAAAGGGGAGAAACAAAGCTAAGCACTATTATTTTGTTTAAAACTGCAAACTTTTTTTGTCTTATTTAAAATAGGAAAAGAATATTTTTGAAAAAAAAAAACAACCCACAACCTATCCATGCTTGCTCTGATGGCTGCATATTTTTGAAGAGTGGAACGATAAACTCAAGGAATATTGCACAAATAGTACTAAATACTGGACTATCAGAGCTTGCCTAAGGGACAAAGAAAGAAATACACAGTGTGGTAAATTCCATGTATTCGTGGCAATAGCAGGGGATGTTTAAGAAGAAAAAATGCCAGAGATATCAAGAAAACATCTAAAGACACTACTGACACCAAGGGAAGCTTTATAAGCATATGGACCCAGTGTGCTAGTGAGGTTGATAAATGAATCTTCATGCCTCATGTGTCACTTCTGAACTTCTTTTTAATATCTCCAGCGATGGTGACTCCACTGCTACCCTGGGAAGCCTGTTCCAGTGTTTGATAAGGCTTTCATTGGAATTCAGCCCCGTGTGTGTCTAAGTGGTGTAGGTGACATAATTTTCCCTTGGCACTAAAGGAGCTTCATTCTGCTCCCTGTCCCCGTCCCCCATCTCATGGGGAAAGGATACCCCGAGAACAACTGGTCTTACCATTAAAGACCATTGCAAAGAAGTCATTAAGTACCTTGGCCTTTTCCTCCTCCTTTTGTCACTTATGTTTCCTGCCACATCCAATAAAAGATGGAGATTTTATCCCTCCTTTTGTTGCTGACGTATGTATAGAAGCATTTTTTATTGTCCTTTACAGAATTAGCCAGATTAAGTTCTAGTTGTGCTTTGGCCCAACTAATTCTCTCGTTGCATAATCTCACAATCGCTCTGTAGTCCTCTCGCGTTGCCTGTCCCTTCTTCCAAAGGTCATAAATTCTCCTTTTTTTCTTGAGATCCAACCAAAAAGCTCTGTTCAGACAGCCTGGTCTTCTTCCTTGCCAGCTTGTCTTTCAGTATATAGGGACAGCCTCCTCCTGCATTTTTAAGGTTTCCTTCTTGAATAATGTTCAGCCCTTCAGGATTGCCTCCAAACGGACTCTCAGTCTCCTTAACAGTCTACCCTCTGGAAGTCCAAGGTAGCCGTTCTACTGACCTCCCCTCCTTACTTCTCCAGGAATCGAAAACTCTATTTTGTGATGTCTAATGTCTAATCAAATCCATGTGTGAAAACCTGAGAGACTTACAGAATGGAACAATTCTGAATTTGATTAAACCGGGCACTGTTTTAGTGGGTGGAATGAGTAAAATAGATGCTTTAAGCAGACTTTAACCTCCAGCAACACCGTGCTTTTGCAGACAATCAATCAGCCTCTACACAAATTGATTTAAGACTTCCCTGGAAACTATCAACACCCTTTCCACACCTTAATCAATACTGAAGGCACTAGCTTCCTCGGCAATCCACCCCAATAAAAACATATGGGTATGTTCATCATACTTTTGGAATTTCTCAAATATTCACATTCTAAAATGAAGTTTGGATGAAGCTTGCAGAATGCTTTTAAATAACACCTTCTAGGAATTGTTTCGTCTGTACCACTTCTGAGGTATTCTGGTATTTTTATTAAATCCTTCAAAATAATGAAATATTTTCCAGCTGTCAAGTATTTATTCAACCAATTCCCTCTTTCTTCCTGGTAAAAATAGCAGATAAGTAACTGAATACAGTAATGTTCCTACTCTAAGTTAGGGTTAAGAAAAAACTAGGTAGCATCAGTATAGGCAATGAAAAATATGTTAGTTAGTTCTTACTTTCATCAACGAATTTACAAGTCCTAACATATTTCCCTCAGCATATCTCTAACAACATAACTGTGCATTAGAAAAATTCTGCACATTCAAATACTTAACAAATAAAGCATTTAAAAAACTAAGAATTTTTAAGTATTGGTATTTTAGATTTTACTACAATGCAAAGCAATGAGAACGTAACTCATGGTACTCAAGAACTCGTTACTAAAACTAGTAGGTAAAAATAGGCCAACAATAATTAAAAAACTATAATAATATTTAATTATTAATAATTTATAATATTCTGACATCTGACATAGTCATACATTTGCATGATTTTGGCTGATCAACTAGTAATTCCAATAACAAAATGGCAGGTTATTCAATACAGTCCTGCTTTTTTTATTTCTTCTGCAATTAAAATTATTTTATGGTGCTGGCTCCTCCAGCAGATCTATTGCTTATACAGCTGAATCTAATCTGCAACAGGTTGAGGATGAGTCCAACAAAAAGGCCCTGCAGTCTGCAAGAAATGTGCAAGAAATTTTTTTTTACCATACTGCTTTAATTTTTAAAATGTAAATTTTACTGAGTCTCAGTGGAGAGAAGACAATGTGGGACACTGCTCAATAACCTTATTGTCACTTTAAAAATGGCATTAAAGATTAAATACTCACGTCATCCAAGTTACAGCTTTAAGCTTTCACAAAACTTTAAAAAAAGAGTCTTTTAATATTTAAAAAAAAACATAAATAGGAATTTCTGTTGGATGTCATTGATCCATCACCTCAGAGTTAACCAGTAACAGAAATGCTTTATACAAAAGTATTAACTCTACATAGAGCCAAATTGCAGAATATTCTATTATACAACTGAATCCAATATTATAAAATATATATTTCAAAGTTACTTGCATTGTTACTACAAAGTGATGGACACTGAAACTTCTCTCAGGCTTTGCAAATATATCTCTCTCCCCTGTACAGAAATACACAAACTTAGCCTATTCACCATGCTGCTACATTTGATACCAAATTCTATGTCATTTTTATGTCACTCATCACCAATATGAGACTACAGAAATAGAAAGATATCTATGTATATATGCTGACACATTCTGTACCTCTAAATACTTGTCACCCAAGTCACAAAAAAATGGACCATCCCCCTCGCCTCCTAAACGTGTGTATGAGCATAAGCCAAAATATTGCAAAAAAGGAAATCAACTTTCTTTTAGGCTGAGAAAAGAATGAAGGAAGAGACCTATCATGAATTGTTAATATAGCTGAAACTGAGCCTAAGAATCACACGCAGTGGAAAACCTTAACCAAAAAGGGAAAAACCAATGGGAAATAAGATGGGTTCTTCACCTCCAGAGTTCCAGCCAGGTGAGACTTTTAGAGAAACTACAGTAGGGCTCTATCAGTTTTAATGTGAAACTTTCATGTTTTAGCTCACTCATAAGTGTTCAAAACTGAAATACAGATAGATTTCATAAGGAATCTTTAAAAGATTAAAAGACTTGGCAAAAAATATTTACCCCAGGTTGGAAGTGGTATTCTCATTATATAAACACAATAAAAACATATATGACAATAGAAGCATACACCAAAGACCTTAGCTGTCTACTGAAGATTAATCAGTGTCTGGAAAAAGTCAGACATTCCCACCAACAAACTTATTTGGTCTGTAAGAAAAATCTTCTTAATTTACTGAATTGTCTGAGTATGATGATGAAATCCCTTCAGTGGAATCCTATTCCACAGTGTCTGTATCATAAGCAACACAGAGAGAGTCCAAGAAAAGTTAGAAAAAGAACAGCTATTCCCAACAGCCTGACAGAAGAGTTGCCTGAAGCATCTATGGAGACAAAACTATGTAACAGAGAATCTTCAGGTTGTGTATGTTTTAAATTACTCAAATCCAGTTGGATCACAAAACATAATTTAAATGGATTCAAAGAATGAACAGAAGGCATTTCAAAAACATTTCCAAGAACTACTGTCAGGTTCAATATAGTTATAAATGTTCAGTTTGATGACTAAATTGGAATATTATGGCTTTCGTTAATAAAAAATTAGTGCTGATGAGTGTTACATGAGTATTAATTAATCACTGTAGGTAAATTCAGCTCTGTGCCAGTGAGTTCTATAAATTTTTTAATTGATCATGCGGCATCATACGTCATTCTGCATCTAAGGAAGCTAGCGTCTCCCTTTATGTTAGCCACTTCTTCCTAAAGTCAGCTATCAATTCTAAAAAAAGAATGAGGACAAATTTACTATTACATCAGAACTAAGTGAGTTCTTTTGTCTTACGAAATCCTAGGCAATTTTAACAAACACCTAGCCTCACATGGGTATTTCCTCAAAGGTACCAAGTGAAAAAGTTAAAAGACTCTACTGAAAGTTCCTTGACATTTGAACTGTATGGCAGTACTTATTTGACACATAACATATCTGTCAAGTAAGGCAAAAAAATTCTTCCAATAGTCAAAAGTCATAGATTATGAACAGGAAGGAAAATGCTTCTTTGGAAAAATTAAAATGCTCTCTGAGTCCCAATACTCTGCAATATTCATTGTAAGGGAAAAGAGCGTCACTGTGGATTTTAAAGAATGGACAGATGTTTTTTAGTACTGAAAAGTTTTCAGTTTGCTGAGTGAGAGGAAGTATTAGCTTCAGGTCATCTTTCATCAAGTGCCACAGCCTGTTGTAGTACCTAAGTAATTACCTGCTTTCCAGTGGCGCATTACTGCCAAGGACCCAGCTGTCCTGCAGCTGGACTGACTCAGGTGTGGTTTGCAGCTCGGCGGGCAAAGCAGCCGGCGGGGCCGGACTCTGATTCCTCCTATTTGTCAGTGAGTTTCTGTTAAGTGAGGTGATGGATGGGTGATGCTGTGCTGAATGTTGCTTGTGAGAAGGTGGCAAAGGCTGCAGGGTCGACTGGCCTTGATTATTTGGAGGTTGTTCTAAGAAGAAAGAAAATTAAAGTTCGTTATACACCATCTCAGCATTTGCTACAACCAAAGCAGAATGAGAAATTCAATATAATCCTATCATCTAATATATTTGCATATTATTCTATTAGCAGACATTCAGTGACATTCTCTAAGAGCAAGTTTACCCTTGATACACCAAGTTCTAATTAATATACAACAGATGGTAAAATTGCTTTTGGTTTTAATTTGTTTCAGTTTTTTTTTTTAATCTGGTTTTATTAACACCTACAGAAAATAGCATCTGACAGATCCCCTAATGTGCCTTTAGATTTCAGCTTTTTTTAACAAACCAACCCTGAAATTAAATGGGTAATTTCAGTAGAACACAAAGGTTTTCGAAATGCATATAATCCCTATAATTATTTAATGGAGTTTTTTAAGCTTTATTTAACTGCAATAAATTATTACAAGCTAGTTGCTAAACAGCAGTAGACTACTCTAGTTTAGTGCATTTCAAATAAGGCAGATCTGCACTATGATCTGCTAATAGATGCTAAGTATTCTTTAGCAGAAGGTCACTCTGTGAAGCAGATGTTGCTTCATGGATATTTAACAGACTGAATCACATCTGATTACAACGTCAGAAGACTCATATACTTAATGACCGTCACATCCATTAGAACACACACAGAACAGATTTTCCAATTTCACACTATGCAATATAACTACAGTTTGGAGTAAGTCACAGGTAATCAGAGAGTTAGGCCACCAAAACAAAAGGAAATATTATTTGACTTAATCAAAGCACACAACACACATAAACCAAAACCTCAAACCAGCAAAACCCACAATCAAATACCTCCATCAATGTTAGGTTCAAACAATCTGTTCTGCAAAATCAGTAGTAAGTAAAGTCATAAACAGAAGACAAATCTTGCCATACAACACGATGAACACAAAATTTAAAAACCCTCAGGACACTTAATTTATCATGATTTAGCAATGACTGATGACAGATAAAAATGTAACAATATATAATTCATTTGCAATCTACTTCCTAAACTAATGTAGTAGAACACACTTTATAACATAAATGCAAGTCTTAAGCAGAGCAGAATATGCAGGGCCTGCACTTTGCTAACAGTGTAAATGCTTTCATGTAGTTTTTAAATAAGTTGTTTGATCTTCATAAGCAATTCCCTGTTTGTAACTGGTTATAACTGCAAATTGTTACAAACCCAATAATAATACCTCGGCACAGAGAATACCAGAAAAGTATTTCTGTTGAAACAGATGTTTCCAATAACTTACAAGCAACAACTATAAAAATAGCAGTAATTTCTCAAGTTGTGAACTTAAGAAAATTTGAGAATGTTAGGAGTAGACGTGCTAAGCTTAACCAGAAAAGCCAGCCATTAGAAAAATTTCCTATCCAAGAACCTCATTCTCCTTTCCAGTTATCTTGTATGGGCAATATGACTTTTATGAGAAACAACAGCAATGCTGCATCTATCATTAAAATAATGACATTGTCAATAAGGTTTAAAACCAAATGCACAATACACTAACGAAAAATTACCTTCCAAGAAGGATACAATTGATCAACTTCGTCTTTACCATGGACACAAAGTATCATTGCATATGATTACAACCACTATTAAAGGCTTCCAGCCACAATTCAACAAGTCAGCTAAAGGAAAGTTAACAGACTAACACTAACAAAGACTTTTCTCAGGTCTACTGAAAATTATAGCTGATTTAGATTAGAAGCCATTTATTGGCTGATGCAGAATTAACTGTGGTCTTATACTTTAAAATACAAAGAAACATGTGAATATGAATAGATATATGCACATATAATGGCTGTAAATATTCTTATATGTGCATGTGTATTCATTATTAATTATACAACAGAACAAAATTACAAGTGAAACAAAATAATTTTTCTTACTTGTATTTTTAATTGGATAAACTGCCTAATCAAAACTGTCCTAAGGACCTGACTTTTTGTCTTTGTAATTTTCTATTTCGACACTCCTACCTGCCCAGCTTTGCTGAACAGCAACACTGTCCTCCTTTGCAGCTTCTCCTCGCTAAAATATTACTCTAACATCTCTATTCTTCATCACTGTCTCATTCAAAAACTCAGATGAAAAGCAATCTTTTATTCCATCCTTTTTAGAACTAAAGATCTTGCATCATCCTGTGCTAAAAACAAAGCAGGGGATTAAGTACTGTTGCTCTCTTGCGTAAAGGAAGGTGTTAGTAGGGGACCATGCCACTGTTTGGGTTTTAGATTATTGTCACCAAAACTTACTGTGAAACTATAGAGCCGTTCTGGTATATACCATGCAAACATTACTGACACTGAAACTACAGAGTAACAAATAAAATAAATAAGAGTTGCAGGATGAGTCTGTAACTGTAAGGTACAAAGTAGAAGGGAGCTAGGAGAGCATTGCAAGTGCAACTTTATAATGTCACATGTTCCCGAAGCCCACTTTCTCTCTCTCCACAGGCTGCTGACAGGAAACGTCTGAAAGTGACCTCAATTGGCAGGGAACCTACAGCCTACACAGAATCAGAAATACCTAAAAAATCTGCAATGATTTATTCCTCTTCTAATTTTGCAAGAGCTACAGGTAGAATTGAGCCTGACAAGATTACATTTTCCATAAATCAATAGAGCTAAAATCTATACTCCTTTAAATTTCCTCATTCCTGTATTGTTGTTCTGAATGAGAGATGACTGAGAACTGCTCTTTCGATCTTTTCTTCAACTTGCTCGATTTCCTGAATCCAGAGCTCTTCTGATTGTCAAGTAATTTCCAACAGAAACTTCAATCTTGCACCACTGATCTGTGATGAAGATACAATCATCAGAACAGCCATGTTTCAAATGCTGTTCTTAAGCTGGAGTCAGATTCCTTTTTTTTTTCCACTTTTCATGACTTTATAGCAAAAGAAGAGCTTTCAATATTGTGTGACTTTCACACAAAGCTATCAGCCTTATGTAGTAACTAAGTCCCTTGACATCCCTGTGACACTATGAAAATATTCTCCTTGCACATGCAAAGAAACTGAAGCAGATATGTTAAGTGATTCACAGAGGTCTCCTGAAAAATCAGCATCACAGCCAGAAAAAACATTGGTTTTTCGCTTCTCATTATTAAGGAATTAATAAAGACAGTGAGAGTTTCATGATACAAATATATCATGAGCTCTGCAATAGCAGAGATTAGTCCTGCAAGTGCCACAATGACCATTATCAGGACTCTCTAACTCCTCCTTCCTATCAGTCAGCTTGTTGGAAAACAGGAATCCTAGAGGGAGACAGTGCTTCCCTTGGTTAGTGAAAAGATCAGCAGTCCTGAGATTGGCCAGGGCTGGCTCTCACAATAAACCACTTTAACAGAAATTTCTTTATAGACTTATCAGGAAGAAGAAAGAGTATTCAAATCTGATAAAGCACAGTTGTGCTGAAATACTTAAAAAACTACTTCAGAAAGCTGCAGTCGCTTTGCTTTAAATTGGATTTAAAATGCTGTCCTAATTGATATAATCTAAATGAGAATGTCTAGTTTACACAAAAAATAAGCAGGCATGGGTACAGGTGGGCTTATGTCTAAAAATGGTAAGTTTTAATTAAAATTTTCTTGTTTGATCTAGACCTTAATGACTGTAGAACGATCCCATTTATCTTAAAGAGAAGATTTCTGTAGCAAGAAGCAAACGTAAATTGGCCCAGCAACCAGTCTGTGCATTTAAGTTGTTCAGGTGCAACAAAACCCCCCCACACTTTTGAGGCGTTTGCTGCATAAATCAGCACCAGATAATTATGCATGCAAACATATGTAGAGAACTTGGAAAAGTCACACAAAATCATGTAGAAAGCTGTCTTACTACAGTTACACGACTTTTTCAAAACATATTTGAATTGTTATTTACCCTAGGGAACCACAGTGGAGCAAAGCAGCCCTTTCAATTGAAGAGGTAAATTACATGCGCTCTGTATATGCCTTTCACAAAACCTTTTTCTCGTTTCTTTTTCAAGAAGTCATTTACATTTTACTAATTTTATCATTTAATCACTATAGAATTTGAACAGCATATGAAAGAATACGACAAAACACATACATGAAAGTAAAATGTAAGGAGAGATTTACAAGAACTACTGCCATTTGGGTGAAAGGGGTTAATTCAGAAGGAGAAAAGCAGACCAAGTATCATGAAAAAAAAAAAGTAATTTGTTGCACATTTTGTGTGATAGCCTTTCAACAGCAGACAGATCATCGAGACCTGTCAGCTAGCTACTCATCTAGGAAAAAGAGGTGATTTCCATTTGATAAGGATTAGGCTTTTTAGTAGTGTATAATTAACGTTAACTTTGAGTTTCCATGACAAACACAAAAGCGAAGACTTCCATTATGATATAAACATTTCAATGTGAACATAATGTAATTCAATATCTAAGTCTGTGAAAGCCTTAACTCTTTCTATTCAGGTTGCTCCTTGTTTTCCCCCTCTGTTTTTACAAGAGTCTCTGCCATGGTAAAGCAAATATCCACGATATATGCCAGAAGCAAGCAACTGCAGTAGACTGAATGTTTCAGAAAACTTGGAACAAGAAAAGATAATCTTTCATTTCCAGGTCCCTGGTCCACTAGTCCTTGATTGCCAGCAGTCAAAAGTTAACTTCCATAAGAACTGGTCCACTTCAATAGATTTCTGATTTTACATAATTGATACGTGGATGTACCTCCAAAAGTATGGTAAGCAGAAGTGAGATTTACCTGGAAAATCCCTGCAAATTGAAGTGAAAAGGTATTATGGCTCAATTATTCCTAGAGCTTCCAAAGGAGCTTTTTTTTTTTTAAGATCCTGCTTATGAGTGGGTAAGACAGGCTACTGGTATCACCCTTCAGTGATTCTGCAGGCAAGTTAAACCACTCCAGAAGTGTCTGGCATGGGAACATCTTTCATGAGAAGCTGTATTTAATTAATAAATCCAAAAAGAAGGTTATGGGTTTAGAGAAGAATTGCATATATTAGTGCTCATTTGCAATGAAACAGACCTGTCTTTTGAATAAAGTCCTGCTTCAGTGCACGTTTTCTACCAAGGTGTGCAGGACTCAGTTTCTTTCCTGATAGTTTTCTAAAAGCTATAGTGGCTATCCAAGACAACTTGTTATTGTGTGCCCGTTTTGTGGTTAATCCCAAGTATTTGTTTAATCTTATGCATATCCAAATTGGCTCTGCCCTGCCAACTACTTTAAGGATCCAAACCACACACCCAACCCAAGGAATGAGGTGACACAGTGCTTAAGATCATTTGAGAGCCCTTTCACTCTGATATGTTGTCAGCCTGCACTTTCTTTTTCTGCTTGCATTACGATCAATGGACACACAGATGGAAAGAGAATTAATCTGCAGCCATCACTACTAACTTCCTCTTGAAGCACTCTCTGCTTCTGTGCAACGTAAGTGGTGACAAGAATGTGAAGAAGTGACAAGGACACTTTGATCAAGATAACCATCTTGTGTGTGTGTATACTATTACAATATAAAATGGGAAAAAGCCATACAAGTAGCTTGATCAAAGTGGGCCAGTGTTTGTCTCCTCATCAGCACACTGCCTGTAGGGTCTGCCAACCTGTCAAGCTACCCGGGAGTGAGAAACTACCAGTAAATTTAACTGCAGAATATGCCCTCAAAGATTACATTGCTTTGCTTATGCATCTCAAGTTCAGAAGAAATGATAAAGAAAGCCTGATTTTTTTTATTCACATTATCCATTTTTCTTTAAATTTCCACATCATTTTTGAAGAGAAATAAAGATTTCTGCTGTGAAAGGGAAGAAAGATTTATTTGATTGTGGAGAAACCCAAAATGGTCTCATGGTGCACATGTGGTAATTGTTTATGATCTACCAGATGACAAGACAAGTAGCTGGATCTCCCTAGAGGGCAGTAGGATAGTCCCTAACAGGTATCACTGGTATTTTAAACCACAAAGTACATGTTGATAATTTCCTATACCCTATAAGGAAGCTGTTCTTTATCAGTTAATTATATGCTGGAAGACAAAGAAACCGGTCATGCACAAAAAATTGAAATCTTTTAGGAACTGAATAAAAACACTTTTACCAATGTATTTCAGCTCTGTCTTTTGGATGTGCTATCCACAGGAGTATTACTTCAGCTTAAATATACACCTGTAACTTTGTATTTCCATTTTGTATCCATTAGTCAAAGTATAACCAGTAACAACTGTTAATATCTGTGCATGTTCTGCTCTGTTTTATAACTCGGTTCTCCATATTATTTTCAGAATTCTTACTGCAGCAAACAGAAACCACCAGTTACTAACAACCTTTGCACAAAAACTTTTGTAAAGTGTATGGACTGAACTTTAAACTTCCTTCAAAGGCAGATTTTCTTTGTGTCTCTGGAATTTCTAGAACAAACAAGCTAAAAAGCTATATACCCTATATGATATGTGACCCTGTGAAGATAGATAAAATAACTTTCTATTTTATGGCATTTACTTTGAAAATCTGATTAAGATAGATGTCTCTAGTTTGCAATTCTTCAATGTCATGTTGTCATAGTTCCCATCAGCAAGATGCTTTAAAGGCTTTCGATTAATATTGCATGCCAGAACTGAAATTACATCCTTTGTCGTTTAGTTCTTAATGGTGCAAGTGATATCTATCAAGTAGTGTTTTATGAAGCATGTGTGATTTTTATTACAGGCTGTTTTCACAAATCTTCTTCAGGTTTTATAAAGACTGCTCATGGTTCACAACAAGTATGCCCTGCATTTAAAACCATGCCAATTCTCAAACGCAAAATAAAACTTGGATTTTTTTCAGCGAGGTTTATCAATGGAACAAAAAGTTTTCCGTAATTTAAATCTGTATATAATCACCTTAATTAGCAATATAAAAATATTACAGCAAGTCCTTCAACTCTGCATGGGTATTATATAGTAAAAAACCCCAAACAGCAACCACAAATGTAATCACACACTATTTTCACAAAGTAGCAGATTAAGTTATAAAAGCCTTAGTTTTTAACATGGGGGTGACACACAGATAAATCAGAAATGCAACAATCCTCATAATCCAAGCACATCACAGATTTCATTTGCAGCATCCACCTTTGTACAACAAGATGTATACAGTTAAAATGTCTTTAATTTACTGGAAACCAGATAGTTAGGGGCAGTTGAGATGGAATCTTAAGGCTGGTTACTTTTGGTCAACCTGCTGTTTAAACAAAAATGTGCAAAGTCAATAAAACTTAAGTCTTAGAGGACACATGAAAAGAACATGTTTTTTCAAACACTTTTTTTTGGCCAAAGACATAAAGAGCTTTCTCTTGATACCTGATAGAGTAAGGCAAATACACTGCAGGAAGAAATACTGCCCATTGAGAAGAAAGCGGGCATTTCTTCCACAGATGGTGGTGAAAGGAAAAATCAGAGGATTTACTTCTGAAAGGTTTATTAAATGTTGTTTCCACTCTCTGTTGTTCACTGTGGGAACTGAACCACCTCACTTTAAAAACATTTTTTCCATTAGCTGGAATCGATTCTCAAAGCATTCCAACATATCCATCTCCAGCCTGCAATGGCTCCATTAACCCCTTCAATACATCCATAACACACGACTAATATTATGGTAGGCAAAATCTGTTTAATTTAAATACTACATAGCGATACATGCCTACTTGCCCACATTACCACGTAAGACACTGGCTAATGGAAGGTAGTGACAAAAGTGTATGGGACAGAAGAGCTCAGGTTGGGAGAACAAATTCACCTAGTTCAAGCAAAAACAATGATGATGATCCACAAGGCAGACATTTTAAGTAACAAAGTAAACTGAAAATCTGCAGATTTTTCGACGGAGTTGAGGATGGCTTGATCATCTTACGAAAGCTGAAACAGAGATAAATATTTCAGCTTCAGTGAAAAAAGCTATTGTGGAACTAGTTCAGCAAAAACCCTCCTAATAGTGGCCTCTTTATCGCCAGAGGGATTTAAGAAGACAGACAAAAAAAGTACAGAAACACTCTAAATTGAAATTTAACCTGCTGGGATAACATACCTACGATCTTGCTTTACAAGAAAAAGAAATAAAGAAGATAACATAAAACACACGATAGCAACTATGCACACGGAATGAACTAGAAGCAACAGTTGTATTTGCAATTCAGCTATCACGTTACACAAATACCATCTCCTTCCACCTCAGGCTAATCCAAACAGCAGTTAGCAGGGACACTAATGGACATTTATTTCTATTCTCATTTTAGGACCCAAGGTCTGTGAAAGCAAACAAAACCCTCCAATGGTAAAATGTCATTGACTTAGAATTTACCTGGAGATCAAACTGGGTAATGATGCTATCACACAGTGAGAAATGACAAAGGCTTGCTCACTTGAGACACAAAAAAGACATTCAGCTTACATTATGCAGAGACTCAAAATATAATAATGCAACCTTTAGTGGTGTGCTCCCAGACTGGCTTCCCCGCAGTGGGATTCAGATGTTTTGCAGGACTGCAAGCTCAGGTTTTTTTATTCCCTCTGGGATACAGCAGTCTCCCAGAGCAATACTTCCTGGGGCTGGGGATCATCAAGCCCATAGGCCTCACTTATAGTCACACTTGGTTCTATTCAGAATAGACTTTTCTGCACCTTTGTAAGCAAGATCATCCTTCTTCCTTGTTTAGAGTCAGAAGGGGAAAAGCTATGCACTTATCACTAGCTTCAGGTAATCTTTGCTAGCAACTCATGGAAACTGGTAGAGAAATACATTATGGGTTCACAAATTGAAAGCTTTTAACCCGAGAATTCAGGATTCCATTGAAAGAAAACAAAACATGAAAGGCAAATGGAGAAGTCTGTCTGAAAGATTTTGTAGGGGGAGGAAAAATCAGACGAATGTCAAAATGATGACAAGGAACTGGAATTAATCTGAAAAATCTTTGAGTACACAACCTGTAAAACACAGGTGAAACAAGGTGGAGTATTCCACTTCCTGCTTTGCTCATCCAGCACCTTATGTTTATACCAGACAGTCACTTAATTTTGACTGCAAAAATTGTGATTTATAAATAACTTTTATAAAAAAATGAAGTACCATACTTAAGATGTAAGCTGAGTAAATTTTATAATCCCGACTCAGACAAAATGATAGTGTGTTAATGTATGTACTCATTTCATACTACATGGTTAACTGAACCGTAGTATGGATTGCAAAGGTTGATGTATGACTTCTTAATAGATTCCTAGCATTTTCAAGTGTTAGATAATTTTGGTGCCTAGCCAAGATCATTAATTCAAAGTGAGCTAGGATTGTGTGTTTTTCTTTGTCTTCTGATTTTATTTCTTCACACTCCCAAGAAAAAACAATTTGCCAAAGTTATTTACTTTAGAAGTGCAGCTACTACTGTACAAGTTAGAAGGTCCAAACTTTCAAAATCTTTAACCTGAAAAAATACACTCACGAGTCATGATTACATAATGGTTACAGCTGACACAACCAGTGCTGCAGAAACTGCCTTTCTTTCCAATAAATAAGATAGCATCTAAAGGCTCTTTTACTGCTTTCTAAACCTCACTTCTACTGACATGTGGCTGACATTCATGAAGAAGGGAGAAGCCACTAGTTTTCCGCAATTCCAAGAGCCAGGGGGAAATTCTTCACTAATTAAATCAACTGAATTTTTGTCATGGACTTACTACGGTCAATGGATACCTCTTCAACATTTTGTAAATTTAGAAATTCAAAAGTAGGGTGAAAGGTTTCCAAATTAGTTCATTATAAACAATTAATTTCTTGACCAATTTCTGCATGCTTAGCCTTGTCTGGGAGCAGAAGGCCACAGTAATAAAATCTGTGAAAGATACAAATCTGTGGGAAGACACAATATAAAACTTCTAAGCACAAATAGGTGAGCTTGTTTCATCAGATTTGGAAGGACTCGGATAAGAGGGATTCGTGTTTTGCTTTAGAGGAAATGAAAAAGCAACTGAGGCAGTGAGACGGAAAGAAAATTGGGGTGGAAATAATGGTAGAATTGCACAGAAAAGAGGTTGAATGAAATACACAGAGGAGATACAAAAGTGAACAGCTAAGAGAAAAACTCTGAGAAAAATGAGAGAGCATATACAATTCTATGAGAAAATCATAATAACCAAAATTTTATGGAAAACATGGAAGTGAGATGCTTTACTCTACAGCCTTGACTTTTAAATAAAGGAGTTTAATTGTGGCCTTCAGAGTTGAAAGTAAAAAATTCTTACAGGCTACAGCTTGGGACTTAGAGCAAGAGAGAAATAACATAGTAGGTCACCAGATATTTATCTATCTGTTACCAAGGAATATGCAGATCACAAAAGACAGGAAAATAATAGGAAAATGAGCTTCCAAAATAGCTTTTAAATACTTTTTTCCCCCTAATCGTGTCGGGAGGAGAAATGCATAGGAGGGGGAGGCTTCCACAAGAGCAAACTGAAGAACTATTGTTCTCTAATGGCTTTAAATAAGCTTTTTAGGCTTACATGTGAATTAGAATTTTGCTCTTCCTTCTTACGCTTTAAAAAAAAAAAAAACCGCAACTCTCCTGGTTTTATTAAGATATTATTCTATTCTAATGACAATCAAGTCTAGTTAGGTATCAATCAAAAGAACAAATCCATTGCAACAAAAGATTTCTTAAAAGATGTTCTGGCTTTGCAGAACAGCTGCTTTCGTTTTCAGAAGGAAGACAGAGTTATTAACCTCCTAATCAAACACAAACTTGGAGTTGCTAAGAGTTGAAACAAAAACTACCTTTCAGCCTGACTACCACAGTTCATGTAACTTACCAAGAAAACTCTTCTGTTTCTAGCAGAGCATTTGAAGTGGATCTATGATAATTTCAGAGGTGGACACACAGAGTGATTTAATTAGACATTTGTATATGTTCACTATTTGTTCTGCAAATGCTGTGAAGGACAGAAGTATGCTGAGCAACCTGAACAGACTGTACCATAACTAATGACAATAAACAATTACATCTAACAGTAAACAAATAAGTTAGGGGGATAATTCCAGAAATATTGTAAAAAATGTATAAAACACCGCAAATTGTGAAAATCAGTCTTCCTTTCAGAAAGGATTTTTAAATTCCATATCTATTTTCTTAAGTGATTGCAGGATTTGCCTTTTCTGCACATATTTTCATTATATCCTAGTTGTGTTGCTGCTCCAAAGCTGTTTCCAGCAGGGGATTGTTCACATCATTGTCTAGTAAAACTTTACAGCTTCTTGCCTGAACAGAGCTCCTTAGAAAACATGGCTGATTCACGCCATATTAAGCTCTTCCTTTTAATAACACTGCTGTATTTCTGAGACAGACACTGACAGAACAGATAAAAGGTAGAGAAATCACAGCTCACAACAACACCCTTTGATTTAAGTAGCCAACTAGACAGTACACATATAAAGATCCAAAAAGAGCAGAGCTAAAATAAATGTTTTTGAAATAATGGCAAAAACATGCAAATGAGCAGAAAGTAAATCACCACCATGGTGCAGTGCAAAATGATGAAATCTCCCATATACTCTTAGCAAATGCAAGTTGAATTCCAAGACGCTCTTGCCTCCCAGGCAACTGCAGCAGCAAAAGAGATGTTGCTGCGTCTTCTGGGGTAAGCAAAGGTTAAATAAAATGATTCATTAAAGTTCTGTGTCCTTCTGGCAGAATTACAAATTCGGAGTGTTATTTAGTTATTTAAAAAAAAAGATTGGTCTGAAACCTAATAGTCATCTAATTTCTACATAAACAGAGTTTGAGTTTCAAGTGATTTAATGTGCAGAAAGTGTGTAAACTCCCTTTATACTTAACAGCTGTTATTTCACCAGCAACAAATTTGGCAAAAGCATTTCTTGGTATGGTGGGAGAGCACTTATGAAGACAGCTTGCTCACCATGTAACACTGTTGATTTATAAAGCAAGCTATGCCACATTAAAGGAGGCCAAGATCTTAACACAGACACAGAGCCAGAGGAGAACTCAATGACTGTAGTCCCTGGAAGCCTGCTTCTACTTGTGGGGAAACACCCCTCAATTTCTAGCATAACCATGCCCCTTCCACCTGAACACATTTCCCTAGTCCATCTTCTGGTTAAATTATCATATGAGAAAATGCCTTTCTTCTTGTCTTCTGCTGTAACCCCAGTGGTGGTAACAAGCAACCCATGTGTGTGGGTGGTATGTGATTGCAAGGGAAACAGATGGTCTCGGGCTGAGAAGCCTGATTTTTAACACGCTTTTATAACTACTACTGGGGGCTAAAAACAAACATTTCAGGAGGGAGAATTGTCTCATGGTAAGACCACAGCAGAGTAAGTCAGGAAATCTCTTTTTTTATTCCTGGCAGAGCCAGTGCTTAGAGTGTGATCACAAGCAAGCGAGAACCTCTGTACGTCCAGCAGTCTCGCTGTCGAAGCTGGCTAACGATACCTGCCAAGGCACAGGGGGCTGCAGAAATCAATTATGTGCCCAACAGCTCTTTGCTGCTCTTGAAATGAAAGATATTCTACGGGTGAAACTTCAACAGATACCGACAGAGGTGAATAAAGGTCCTCTGCTCTCTGACAGAATTTACGGTATGCTTTGTGTTCTGCTGGGGGGTGACCCCATGCTTCTGTCAAAGCAGGGAATGTGAGGGGATATTCAGAATATCAGATCTTTTCTGATATGGGTCACGTTTCCATCACTTTCCCTCAGAGAGAGCCTCTGGACGGGGAAGAGCATGCAAACCCATCTCATCTGCTCCCTGTAAAACCTCCTGTAGCCCGACTTCCCTGGCTCTGTGCAGAAGTGTGAAAATTTCACAAGCACATCCTTCCCCAGCGTATGAGGCTTCACAGGTTACACACGGTGTTACATGAGAATGTTCTGTTTTCCACAAAGACAAACCAACATCACAAAGAAAAAAAAAAGAACATCTTCAGCAAAAGCTACTGGGTTGCTTCATAGTCTCAGGTGAATTAATTCTGTTGGAAAGAGTCACACTTTGGAAATACACATCTGAAGAAAACATATACAAAACAAACACAGGAGACTTTGAGGAACATTAACTGCAAAAACTACTTCAGAAGCAAATTATTTTAGAAGCTGAAAACATGAACAATTAGTAGCATTTCTGAAAGCTGAAAGTCTAAATAGCTGTCAGCAACTCCACCAGTAAGTGTAAGTTATTTACAACAGCAAGCAGACAGATTATCAACATAACAGAAGCACTGATTAATTGTGTAGCCTAAACTGGCAACAAAAACAGTGTAAAGCCCTGTATGTGTGAATATTTATTTTAATAGGTACATTTCAGTTCCAAGTTTTCCTTCTTTGTATAATAACAATTTAATCAAATTGCTCTTTTAGGTTTTTTTAGAGCCCTTAAAAGTAAAACCCTGACTTTGTAGATAGGCTCAAAATGACACTTAAAATTTTTGAATACCAGTGAGATACTTAACAGAGACTAAGAACTATTTTACAGTTTCCTGCAACAGTTATAGAACAAGATGCTTTCATTGCAATATTCTACCACAACACCACAATCCTCCAGCTTTGATTCCAAAATATTGTATTGCTCAGGAAAGTTTGGGTGAAGACCTTCAAATGAATTTTGGTATGTATGGACTTCATGTCACGTTACATGTATTATACATCTTTCAGACAATTAGAAAATCTGAAGAATTTTCACATTCAGTGATTATATTCAGAACCTGTTCCAACTGTACAAGACTTATCAAGAAGGCAAGGAACAATTTATCTTCAAAAGTACCTACTGAATCTGCTGATTTTGGCTGTATGGAGTCCTACATGACAAAGCACAGAAATTGCTGAAGAGGAATCGAGTCAGTTTGCAGAGATGAAAGCCATCCACTTGGCTTCAGATAGTGCTGAACAAAAGAAAAAATGGCCAGTGCTTTACTTCTATACTGACTCATGGATGGTGGCAAATGCTCTATAGGATGGCTACAGCAACGGAAGCTGGTCAGCTGGCAGCACAGAGGTAAACTCATGTGGGCTGCTGAACTACGAGCAGAGAGGAATCTCATGAGG
>WBNH01002459.1:136301-151590 GCA_013401255.1 Urocolius indicus | reverse complement strand
CTGAAGATATTTAAAAGCTGTGTTAAATGACATGCTGAGGGACATGATTTAGTGATAGGCTTGGCAGCGTGAGGTTTGTGGTTGAACTTGATCTTAAAGGTCTTTTCCAACTGAGAAGATTCGGTGATTCTATGGTTCTTTGGCCACCTGCATATAATGGTGGTCTGACCACAGGAGAGGATGGTGTCCCCTGGCCACATTGTGTCCTTCCCTTACCCAGGTGGCCATGGTCTGCAGGGGCTGGTGCAGCAGCCTCTGCTCCATGACTATCCAACACAGCTTGATCTCTGCCATGCTCACCTAATTCCTTCTCAGTCCTCTTCTTGCAGCCTGATTTTCATGTATGCTGTCTCATCTTTGCCTATAGAAGTGACTCCCTTGCAGTTTCAGCAAGGATTTGCCATTGGTCTGATGTGTTTTCATGCCCCTGCTAAACAATCTCTGTGGTGAGGCAATCCTGATCCAACGTCCAGATGCTTAGTAGACATCTAAGAACAATGTATCACAAATACAGATGCTCTGTTGGGCTGGATTGATCACAACAGGGGGAAAGTATAGAAAGCTTTGTGCTTTGCTGTCCTGTTTTAATCTGCCTGTGGGGATGAGTGTCCTGTATACCAGCTGGAAGAGCAGGGCTTTGCCAGAGGGCAGCTGGAGAGACCAAAGCTATACTCATTTACAGCACTTTTTGCTCCTCCATTTAGAGGGCCTTCCTCAGACCCAGGTGACTGTGCCAAAAATGTTGCAGTCACACAACCATGGCTGCAAATGAATAACTGCCTTCCTGGCCTAAGGGATTCATTTATTTTAATCTTGCCTACTCTTCAGTCCTCTGAAATTTTTACAGTGAATGACACCTAAACTGAATAGGAGATAAGCTTAATTATGTGCGAAAATGAGCTCCTAAAGCAAGATTTTCCCAAGAAGCCCAAGAGCTGGACATCTAGGGGCTTGCCTCTCCATCACTTGGCATTGGGATGGTTTGTTACCTTGACTAACAAGGGATAGGATTTGATTGGATCCACAAAACCCTAGTCTCTCCTGCAGTAGCCCTGGGCTGCTATAAGCCAGCTGGAAGGAAGGAACATCCTACTATGCTTCTGTATTATTTTCTTCTCAGCCACTGGCATATGAGGGACCCATAAGTGCTGACTTTCTTGTGAAAGAGAGGATGTCTGGAAGGCAGTTGTGCCATGAATGGAGATTTAATCTTTTCTGTTTTGTTCATGTAATAAGGAGAAATCAATGCATGGAAACATCCCCTTTCCTTCACCCCTTGAATCCCTAATTTCAAAACTGCAGAAGGCTTTTTAGGGATTCCTTGCTATCAACCATGGCATTTGGGATCATGTATTGGGACAGAACAATTTCTCTTGGTGTTGGCTTTGCCCTTTGTTTCAAGACTGTCTGACACAGGAACAGCACCAGTGCAGATGGTCCTGGCAAAAATGCTCCCTCTTAGCAGAGTTGCTTTCTCCAGCAGGCAAAGGTAGCTATAACGCTACTCTGACTGGTAAATCCTGTGTTGGATGAGGGAAAGAGTTGAAATGCTGCAACTCTCCCTAACCCTGTCATCGCTCTACTCACATCTACCAAGCCTTTAAGTGGCAGAGATATCTGTAACCCAGCTGTGACCTTTATTTCTCCAGATAATCCTTATTTTCTGCTATACAGAAGGCATAGCAGGAGTAACCTTAGCAATTAAATGCCAAAAGAGCCAAGAGTGGGCAATCATAAGGGCACATGTGCTGGGGACCTTGTCCCAAAGGTACCCCTTGCATTTTCCTTGCTCTTTACCTTCCGTCTGCTGTCTCCCTCAAGGTATGGCTCGAAACAATGAAACATTAAAACTGGGATAACACTTCACTTTCTTTTATCTCTGCTTCCACAGTCTGAAGGAGGAAGCTGTTGTGACCTGAGGTCACAGGACTGAATCTGGTAGCTCTTTGCCTATGCCAGTCATTGCTTTCTTTGCTTCCCTTATCAAAAACTGCTGGTGCCTTTGCTGGTGTACCAAGGAGGCTGTGTGAGGAGGTAGGGTGCCTTTTAAAACTCTTCAGACTCATTGATGTGGCTGATGATTTATGTGCGTATGCTCAGGTGCTAAATGACCTTCCTCTAGCTTTTGAAGTGTGGTGAATGAATAACCATCCCTCACCTGGGCAGGGCAGCAGACTTTGCAATATGCTGAAAGCAAGAATGAGACCCAGTCAGGCATCTCCAGCATTAAGGTGATGTGAAAACAGCCTTTCACTCTCTGACAGCAACCCTAAAAACTTGTCCTTTCCTTCATGCCTGCTCCTGAAAAATTGTGGAGTTGATTTTCAGTGCTTTTGTTGTTTGCTGAGCCATAAGCCCCGCTGCACTCTCAGTCCCATAATTTCTAGGCTGAAGGTGAAACCATCCAGATCCATGGACTGAACACTCGATGAGCCTTCAAGGAGGAGCACTCATTTGAGGCAATGGGACAGAGCTGAGTCTCAGCTCTAAAAATGAGGAGAAGGTGCCCACTGAAAAACCAGCGCTGTCAGCCATGGCAAAACTCACATCTCTCTTAAGAACGAAGGAAATTATGACTTCATTTTCAACACAACGTCTGTGTTTGTGCATTCAGGGCTGAATCTCCATCTTTGGGTGGTCACACAATGTCTAAGTTTGTGTTAGTTGAGTGTACACCTGTAAGGGATGAATTTGCCTGCTGCCATGGTGGAATCAGCGGGCAGATGGGCCTGTCTTTCTGGGAAAAGGCAGCATTTTCACATGATCACAATTACATGAGATTGTCCCTACCTTCAGGTTCCCTTCAAGCTTTAGAGTGCTGGATGCCCCAGCCCACTGACCCTCTGCCGTCTGGATCTGCTGAGGCAGGTTCCTCCCAGCCAAAGTATATTCCTGCTATTGCATGCAGTGAATATGGCACTTAGGACCAACAGATGCCCTAAACAGCTCTATGAGCTGCTGAACTTGCACTGATGTGAGAGCCCTGTCTTTAAGCACAGGTGACACACAAGAGCTTTGCCAAGTGGTTGTCCTGAGAACGATGAGTCCTGGGTGCAATGAGTAGGGAAGGCACCCACCTTCCCCCTGCCAGTATCAGCCAACTGCAGGTTGTTTTGTGCTGCCTGGTGTGCTGGTTTGGGATGCTCACTCCTAAGGCAGTCAGGGCCTCATGGAGATCTACTAGGACAGAAAGGGCTCACTCACCACTTACAGTCCCAGGAAGAACATACAGGACTGCTCAGCTTGTGGGAGGAAACAAAACGAAACTAATCTACCACCACCAAAACCAGAACAAACCAAAAACAACATAGAGAGGGATGATGATAAAGGGTATCACCAGCCCCTTCAGACTCCCTTCCCACCACCCCTCCCCCCTTCCTGGGCTCAGGCTCCTGAACCCAGTGTATCTCCTCCTCCCTTAAGCAGCACAGTAGGGCGGGTAATGGGGGTTTCAGTCAGTCCTTTCCTGATGGCTCTTGTTGCTTGTGTCTTCTCAAGGCAGGAGTGCTCCTTGATGGTCCTCCCTGCTCCAGCATGGGGTCCCTCACAGGCCGGGCAGCTCTGCACAGGCCACTCCGATGTGAGTTCATCCTAAGGGCTGCAGCTCCTCTTTGCCTCCTGTGTGGGTCTCCTCTGTGGTCCATGACCATCACTACACAGCCTGTGCCACAGCTGCCTTCCCACTCAGCCTTGGCCCCTCAGGGCACGATCATCCCTCCACTGTGGGGTCCTCTTGGAGCTGCTGGCGACCATTAGTCTCGTCATTGCCCTTTCTGGGCAGCAGGGAGACAGCTGCTCTCTTGCCACAAGTTGCAGAGGAGTCTCCAGTCCAATGCTCCTCCTGCCCTCCTTTTTCACTGACTGTGGGGTTGGTCCGCATAGTCACCTCCATCCTGTCCCACTCCTTCCACCTCCCCTTCTGCTGCAGGTTTCCCTTCAGTAGCAATCATGGAAAGTTTTGAGAACTGTTTACAGGGACCAGGTCTGCAGCCCCTTGCTCTGGGTATCAACAAAAAAAACCCCACAAACCCTTCTCCACACAAACTCAGCACACTTGGTTTGGAGATTGGGCTGTGGCCACTGAATTAGTGCCACCAACAGCTCAGCTGAGCTCTCAGGTGATGTGCCAAGGAGGGACTGACATGTATTCTCATTCCTGAGATCAGTTACCTTTCACTAGCACAGACTGAGAAAACTGCACTGTCTCTGTGCAAACAGAAATTGCCAGTTTCATATATAGGAAAAAAAGATCCCTTAATGACTTTGCACTCACATAGAAGAGTTCAAGTTCAAGAAAAATTGACTTTCCTGCCAGGGTCAGATGGCTGCAAGTATATTAGATTAGTCCTCCTGTTAAAATGGGAATGCTGTAAAAGAGCTTTGCTGTGGAAGATGTTTGCTCTTGACTTGGCCAAAGCCAGTCACTTGCCCTTAGGAGTCCAGAGGAACTCCTATACCATAGGACAGCCAACCTCTCAGGCAGAATTTTGGATTACAAAGCCTCTGCCTGCCTTAATTAACAAGTTGCATAACGTTTCGTTGGCAGAAAAATACCTGAATTGTGAGTTTCTGCAGATAAAAAAGCAAGTAGGTGGGTTAAAAAATTTGAAACTTCTACAATTAACTTCAATATCTCTGTGAAGCTGTAGCTTGACATGGCAATTTGAACACCTGTGCTTTTTTCAGTCTCTCCTACTTGGTTATGTATAACATTAAGCAATGGGCAGGTCCATGTTGCACAGGAGACACCAGAGGATGCCTGTGAGGAAATGCATGTGTGTCAGAGAGCTTGATGACAGGCATCATCTGTGCCATGGGCTGCTTGGAGCATGTTCAGTGCCAGACTGAGGTTGAGAAAGGAGTCCTGGAGTTCAGTCATAGCCACAGCATTTACCTGTACAGTCCTCAGAAGGGATCATCTTTGACTTTCTTCTTCCTGGTCCACAAAATTGCACATTTCTCCTGATGCTGGTTGTATTTGGACTGGAAATCCAGTCTGGAAAAAAAGTCTTCAACCACAGGAAGCTTCTTTGCTCTGCCCTTCCAACTGCTGCTGTTTTTTGATGCATATCTATATCCCAACATCAGAGCTTAACCTGAAATGCTTTTAAAATTTAGAAGTGGTCAGAAAACATTTGCATTTCATCTTTGTTTGCTTTCCTGGCTAAGACTGCAAGCGTGGCTGCCACGTTCACACAAGAGAGGTTTCACTCATGGCACGTCTAGCCAGGAACACACATAGTAGTGCTAGGACACTCAACAGGAAAGCCTCGTTTTGTGAAGCTGCCAGCCTTCATTTGCACAGAGAGGTTCAGAGGGTTCAGACCAATGTTCACATCTCCTGTGCTTTTCTAAACCATAATTCTAAATATTCCTGCAATTACCCATGACTAGATAAATAATCTTGTAGGCACAGTAAGCCAATTGGGTTAGCCTTATGTTGCTTTTCTGTGAATAACCCAACTTTTTATGTGTGTTTAGGACATTCAGATTCTCACCTCTCTTTGAAGCACCCTGCAGCTCATACAGACACATCGACAACCTCGTATGTCAAGGAGGAGAATTGTGATTATCTGCTGTTGAAGTTGTCCAAAAGTCTCCTGCTTTGAACGTGAGCTTTCCTTCAAATGGTAGATTGTGTCACCTTGTAGATTGTGTGACCTTGTCACTCCAATTGTTAAAAAGTCTCTAAAATCAACTTCTGTTGCCAGCTCTCTGTCCACAGTGAGTTCTCATCTGGCAGTTGCCACCCAGTGACCTCCCCACTTTCCTCTCACCGTGCCAGAGGCTCAGAGCCAGTCAACAGCACCATCACCACCTTCCCAGGTACTCGTGTCTTGGGACTTCTCTGTTACTGAGATGCTCCCAGGGAAGCAATGTGGAGCAGGACAGTAAGGAGACCTCTGGGATACAGACAGAGGATGAAATCACCTTGAACAAACTTGGGTAAGGGAGAGGGAAGGAGCTCTGTGAAAGCAGAGCAGGAGGCAGCAGCAGCTCTTGCAGCCATCAGCTGCCACTTGGCCACTTTGCCCATCCCCTCGGGCTGATGCCTTACGCTGTGTGGTCACATCTCTGCTGGGAGAGGGTATGGAAGAAGGAACGTGGTCTGTACTTGTGTGTGCGTGCTGGGGAAATAGAGGAAATTGCTCGAGATCTTCTGCAAAGCCTATTTGCCTCAGTTTCCTCAGTAAGAGAGAGGGGATGGTCTCTCCTCTGGCTGCAGGGCCCCAGGGGCAGCACCTGTGCACACCCTGAGACTGCACAAACTGCTTTTGGAAGGTACTGGAGCCAGAACAAACTTCTCATTTCTATCTTCACAACCCTGTGAAGTGACTCACCTTCTCTGGGAGTTGCTCCTGAGGGCAGGAGTGGGAGCGAGGTGTCAGAAACTGAACTGAAACAAAAGTTAGGTTCAGGCCCAAGGAAATGTTCTGCTGCTGCTGCTGTGGGTGGATAATGACACAGCCTCCGGAGACACAAGGCAGAATAGCATAAAACCCAGGCAGCAGGGTGAATACAGGGGAGAACTATTTAAAACTGAAAGGCTGTGCTTTGGTTTTTTTATGTGACAGACCTAATTATGCGGACTTAAAATCCTGTCAGAGCAGCTACTTCAGATGACTGAGTGGCGGGTTGCTCACAGAATGAAGAAACCTTCCCAGGTTGTTTCAGACCAAGTGTTTGAGGACACATTTCTTTATCCCTTTTCATACAGCCAAACCTTTCTATGCCAACAGCTCAAGGAGATCAATGCTACTGCACTAGAAACAACTGCTTTGCAGAAGCTGATCACTCTACTTAGCTGAAAGGTTTTGATCTGAGCCTTTTGCTGTTGCATGGGACAGGGCATTGCAGGACAGAGACAGCTCTCACACGGAGGTGCAGCAGAGCTGGCTGTGAGTACAGCAAGAAGATGGAGGCTATATCTGGTGCCTTTGAGGGTGGATTTTATTCAGGCTTTTTAACTCCCTTCAGCAACAGAGTGTGTTGCAGGTATTACTAAGCTCTTACCCTGGCAGATTTCAAGCTCTTGGGGGTTATTAGGACAGAAATTTAACAAATACTGCTCTGTGTTGTGCTTTGCCTGTGCCAGGATGGTAGGATATTGTGGGAAGTAGCTATTTACAGTAGAAAAACACCAGTGTTACTAAGAACGTCTGTGCCCTTGTTTCACATGGTTACTTACATTATGAAACTGAGATCTACCTGCTTGGTGCAACAGTCTCCTTGGTTTAAAGATCTTCCCTTTGTTTTTTTACACTCACCTATCCCACAACAAAACACTCTTCCTCCCCAGAGGACAGGCAAGAATCATTCCTATGAGTCATCAGGGCAGCTCTTGTGTGGCACGTTCCTCCTTTCCCATACCACCAGATACAGGATGTAGGTAAAGCCACACATGAGCTCTGTTTTTAGCAGTGCAGAGCATCATACACACATCCAGCACAGATCACTGCAGGTTTTCACTCCTGGTCACTCTTGGCTGTCCATCACCAGCAATCTCTGCTCAGGATGCTGTACTCAGTGTAGGCTCAGATATGGGTCTCGTCAGGCATAGCCCTAGCAATGCACCTCCCTGGGAACAGAATTAAGCATAATTAATACTGACATAGGATTAAGGATATCTATCTAGTCTGTCTCTGTCTGAAATCTCCCATTTATGTCAAGGGGTTTATGCCTGCATATGCATGCAATAACCTACTCACATTTCTCTTGCCACGGAAGTAAGCTTGTTGTATCTTTCCCCCACTTTACATGGGCAATAACTCAGTATTGCCCTTTTTACGTAACATAGAGCTCCAAATTTTAAACCCTTAAGCTTTTCCTTTATTAGACAAAACACACCTGAGTTCTTTAGCCTTTGCCTTTAGTTCACTATTTTGAATCCCTTCAGCATTCTGGCTGCTGTACTTTAGTCTCCCAGTTTATCTATGTTCTTTCTGATTGAGCCACAGTGGTTGAGTTAAGGCTTTTCTAGCATGGACCAGAACAGAATAATTATCTCCTGCCTAACAGAGAGCCTGAAATTGTTGAGATGTCTTTATTTTCTGATCCATTGTAACTCCAGGCCCTCTTTTACTGCACTGCTGCCAACCTGCATGTTCCTTATTTGCATCTGTGTCTCAGGTTCATCCTTCTCAAGTTTAGTATGTTTGTGTGTATGTACTGAACTAAATTTGGCCAGGTTTGGTTAATTTCTGATTTTTTTTTGTCAAGCTTTTTGGTGTCTGAATTTATCTTCTGGGATGTTCTTGTTGACAGCAAGTTTTTAGTTTGCGATCTTGTTTGTCATCCAAGCTGTTCATAGAAATGTGGAGTAATACTTGATCTGAAGTACAGTGCCACAGTACACATTTTTAATGTCATCTAAGTTTGGTATACCAACTGATCATAAAAGACATTTGAGGACAGTTATATGTCATACCCTCTTCTATAAATGAAAACGAAACATTTTTGTAGAAGTGTACCTTGTCTATGGTACAGGTTAGAGCCCCCAGCTTTCTCTGTTCAGCTGAACAGCATTAGTGGCACTCACTGAAATGACAGCACTAGCTGACTGAGTAGTCTTCGCCATGCAGAGATTTCTTCATGTGAGTCTGAAATACCTCTGACAGTGTATATGGCATCCTCTGGAAAAGGATGTTAGCTCTGCTATTGTGTCAATGGGTGGAGGTTGGACAGCTGAGAAGAAAACTGTCAAACTTCTGTGCATTGGATCAGGTGAAATTTATTGGTGACAAAGACAAATTGAGCCTGAACTGAGAGCAACCAAACATGCTCAGTGTGGAGAAGTGGAGTAGGGTAGGCAGAGCAGAGCAAAGGAGTAAGCCTGGGGCATCATTTATGACTGTGGAGACACTGCATGTTCCTCTAGTGGCAGATGCTGTATCGCTCTTGCTGGAGCCTCTGAGTAGATTTCTGTGACTCTTTCCCTTTGTGGGTGCAATGAACTGGCTATCATAGTTTGGTGGAGGAGCATGAGTGCAAGAGTAACACTTTGGTTTTGTTCTGGACACCCATGTCCAGAACAAAATTTAAAACAAAACATGTTTTAAAATGTACATTTACAGCTTCAGCGCTTGCTGCTGCTCATGTACTCCAAGCAGGACTTGCAGTTCTGTTATTTTGCAAGTCAGTGTTTGTTGAAGAAAAAAAATCAGCAAGAGATGTTTAGACCCTGCAATGCTCAGGGTCACTGATTCCCATGGTCTGGAGAATTGCCTTTCCATCTCAAAGCTGAGACCTCATCATTTGCCTCAATGTAGTAACTTTATATTTCTGAATAGATTGTTGTCTTTAGATTTAATCATAACACCTAGTTGAATAGAATCACAGAATCACAGAATGGTAGGGTTTGGAAAGGACCTCTAAAGATCATCCCGTCCAACTCCCCTGCTCAGGCAGGTTCACGTAGATCAGGTCACACAGGAACATGTCCAGCTGGGTTTTGAAAACTTCCACAGAAGGAGACTGCACACCCTCCCTGGGCAGCCTGTAATGGGATAGCGAGTTATGGCCAAGGGTCTTCACCATTGTTGCACACAAGATATAATTTTGTCCTGGCTTTATGGAAAGCATGTTATTCTACAAGAAATCAGGGGGTTACCTTTGTTTTTATTCTTTTCTATTGTGTGAAAACAGACAGACTAACTTATAAGTTACTTAAAGCTGAACAAGTAACTTCTCTGAGTAACTTCTACTCAAATAAAAATAGCTTGCAATTTCTTACCGTAGAATGATACTGCTGATTCTTCTGTCTATGGACTTTTATACTAGGCATATCTGCTCTCTTTTGAGCACCTCGTAGCAGTGAATTAAGTGTTACAACAAATTGTCATAGACTCTGAACACATAGACATTTACGATATTGCCTGAAATGGCAGAAATCTACCATTTCTGAACAAACTCCAAAATACTGAGTTTGAATGGGGAAGAGTCTTGTGCTTGCTTCCCACCATAAAAAGCCTTTGGACTGATGCGCTAAAGGCAAATAGACAATAATAATAAAATCACTACATTGCAGGAAAAGGAAGAGCAATTTCCAGAAAAAAAAAAAAAGAAAGAAAAAAAGAGACAGATTTGGAGCATCTGGTTCAGTGAAGTCTGTTATAAAATTATAAAAGTGAAAATTCTCACTCAGGGTAATAATTTAACCTTTCTGCTCAGGATCTTCAGGGTCTTTCAAATGCTGATACACCTCTGAAATAGTTATCTATCTCAATTTGATGGTAATAAGAAACACAGATTTGTGAGTAAATACCCTGAAGTCACCGGTTCTCTACATAGAAACGGAAAGCTTTCTTCTTTTGAAAGAGATCCAAGAGAACATATTTAAGGCTTTAAATCTGGGCAGGTTAGACAGACACAAATGAAGAAGTGTTTGAGGAGATGCACTATAGGATTCCTAAGGGCCAGCAAGACAAATGTCTAAAGTATTAGGGTTTATTTTATAGATCTCCTGGAGCATACAGACAGCGTTTATAGGTTGAGAAGGGACAGCTGTGGCATCCATCTTGAAAAGCAGGCAAGAAAGAGATCATGTGAACTTGAGACTAGGAAGTCTTTACTTCAGATCCTGGAAAGGTGCTTCATAGCTTCACCAACACTGGGGCTCTGTACTTGCTCTAACACCTAAACCTCACCACCCTCTCACCCCAACCAGAACAAAGGGTCCAAAACGGACCCCCACCACCTAGAGCTGACGCAGAGAAGTTGCCAGGGCAGAAAGCTATTGGTGGTCCTCACCTTCACCTGGCAGCCCCTTCACAGCCCCACAGGATTAAGTTGCTCTATCTGCTCTATTTATTTCAGTAAAACCACTCTGGCCTAGGGTAGACAGGGGATGAATTGCCTGAGATTATACGAAATACAGCCTTCTTGTTATGGGGGCTTTGGCAGTGTATAAGTTGAGATTTCAGACCAACTTATTTAAACTGGGAAATGAGTTTGGATGCAGGTAAGGGCTGCACTCAGAACAACATTAACTGATCTGGAATAACTTTCAATCTGGAGTGGTTTTTTTTTTTTCCTCTTGGAAGTGGTATTCTGCCTGCTCTGCCCGCTGCTTCCTCTTGGCAAGATGCCCATAATGGTTCTGTTTGTAGTAGGTTTCTTCCTGTAAATTTGTCCCAGCTCCAGCCCTGTGTCCATCAGAAGGCATAGATCTCTGAGGGCAGGTTGCTGGTGTAGATCAGGAGAGGAGTGTCTTGTGTGGCAGAATAAACTGCTCCAGTGCAAATTGCAGCCTTCTTCTGCCTGCAGTAAGAGCTGGTGCTGACACTGTGTTAATGGTGTTTAGAACAGAGCGAAATTCCTAGGTAAAGAAAAGACATTTCTGAATTTCTACTAAAAAATGGGGTGTCTGTCCACAGCTGGAGGTACAAACCACATGCCACCATGTCTCATCCTATATAGGTCTAAGAAATGTGAATGCTCTGGGAAAGTGCAGTTCAGCTTGGCCCTGGTCACTCACCTGCCACCATTTGGAAAAAAAAAAAAAAAAAGACAATTCAGAAAAGCAAACTGCAGTATTTATTTCAAATGCAAAGTGCTGTGTCTTGAACAATGTGCTAAAATATCTCAACACAGAACGAGCCACATAAATTATTATATCAGAATAAAAAGTCCCAGCAAATGAAGCAGTGAAAATGCCTGGAAAGGAACAAGGAACAAACTTAGTGGACTGTTTTTTTTCCAAAAGCTATTAACAACTCTTACTGCCCAAACTCATGAGCGTGTCAAATGCTCTATGATATCACCCTCCAAAGCTGCTGCCTTGGGAAAGAGTCTGGGCTCCACGGGAAACGTCGGTGCTTTGCCTCCTGACTGTGGTCACTTGGCAAATTAACTATTAGTGGATTTGTTTCAAAGTCATTCACAGCTTCAAAGGTTTGCATATATTATCGATCCTTCCCTGATTTTGTTCTGTGTACCTCCATGCAGTATCAATATTCAGTCAGTCAGGGGCACCTGACTAGCAGTTAGCACTGGCCAAAATTTCTGTACAGTGTGGTTATCACAGAATTGCGTGCAGTGCAAGCCTGAAGCACTGCAGTTCACTGAAGTAGCTCTGCACAGGCGCTGGTTTTAGAAGAACCAAGGTGCTGGTGGCACTCTCAGAACAGCTCTGTTGCTCCCCAGCAGAGCATACGAAGGACAGATCTTCTGTCTGGTTCTATGTGGTCTTGGGGAAGAAAGGTATTTGTTGAGGTTTGTGTCAGCTCTGTGGGGATCTTCTCCCCAGTCCTTTGCTCTCAGGTGAGCTGGAGATTCACAAACAAGACTTGACTGCGCTGAAGTCAATGGAGGGTCCACTGGGGTTTTACATAATTGCCTCCTGAATAATTTCTAGTTAAGCATGCAAGAAAAATATTTCAAACCCACCTTCTCATACCTATTCTGGACCTAGACAGATGGTTTTAGAAACAAGAGACCTTTCAGCTTACCAGTCGACTCTCCTGCTATCATAAACATCTCTTTTATAAACTTTTGAAAGAATTCAGCTTGAAAGTCTGTTTTCAAAGAGAGGTTGTTTTTTTTTTTTTTTTTGCGTTTGGAAGAGATTCTGATCATTTTAGAGGCAAGAAGCCTTCTAATTTCCAACCTAAGTATATTTGTGGACAGTCTGTACCTGTTTGTTCTTCTGCCAATGCTATGCTTTAGGTTAAATGGATCCTTTCCTCTCCTCTGTTTGCTTCCTCCTTCCTCCCTGCTGTATTTATAGAAAGCAGTTAACAGACCTTTTTAGCCTCTGGTTTCCTAGGCTCAGAAAGCCAAACTCTGGATGCTACTCAGAAAGCCATCCTTCCTTGGTAGATTTGTTCAGACAAACTTGCTACCAGACCTAGTTTCCTCTACAATATGCATATCTGGAATATTTGGGTAGAGGTAA
The DNA here is from genome assembly GCA_013401255.1 of Urocolius indicus. Taxonomy (NCBI): domain Eukaryota; kingdom Metazoa; phylum Chordata; class Aves; order Coliiformes; family Coliidae; genus Urocolius; species Urocolius indicus. The sequence goes on along the minus strand of WBNH01002459.1, from coordinate 138,695 downwards.
TTTAGTCCCTGATCCAAGTGCATCAGGCTCTTTGACTTTCTTTTCCCTCAGACACTGTCCTATCCAGTCCTGTGTGCTTATACCTATTTAGGCATCTTGCCCATGCAGTGAACCATGGCATCCTGGTTAAAACATGATGAAGTATTATTTTTGCTTTCAGGCTTTTGCCTACATTATCCTTAGATGTTACTACATATTCTTTCTTTCCTTTTTGTCCCTTTTTATTTATGAGGTCTGGCCCTTGTTGGTGTGTGGTGTTTTAGACTCTGAAAGTCCCTTTCTTTTGCATTTGAGAGACTCCTTGCTTCCCTCAATATCCTTTGAAGCCAGCCCTCTTCTGGCAATTGTTAAGCTTCTCTTCTGATATTTTTGCAGCTAGTTAAAAGCCTGTGGATCTGAAAAATGTCCTTGTTCATTCAACAGTGAGACTAAATCACCAGGAAAGTGTTGTGCTTTTGTTCTGTTCCTCTGTGGTGCCTTTTAGCGAGCCACAAACATGTGCGGAGAGCGCCAGATCATGATGACGCCATTCATCTTGTCCATCATCGTTCTGTCCCCATTTGGCATCATGTTCCTTGTGTGCCAGCCCAAGGATATTTCTGGCTTGCCTTAGGGTGAATGTTTTTCAGTCGTGTCATTCTTCTAGAAGCAAGCTGTGTTTTTCTGGTGCAGTGACATTTCTAGAGGGCAGGGGAGGATTGTGTGAGAAAGTCACATCTTTTCTAGGCAACCATAGCCAAGTTTTCAGAGCTACAGGAGAACCTCTTCTGTTTACCACACTGTGATATGAAATATCTCAGATCAGCAGAACAGAGCTTTATCACAACTTATTTTATCCATGCCACAGGGTGATTGAAGGCTGAAAGTAATCTTGTCCATCCCACTTGGCATGGACTCTCTGGGTCTTGGCAGCAGATGGCTTCTCCTCCTTTGTTTTCTTTATCTGGAGAGGAAATACAGTATTTGTGTGTCCTGGCAATCATTTTGCTAAATTGTAATTGGTGGCAAAGTTTTCTTTGTCTCATTAAGCATTTATCTATTGTGTTGCAGCTTATTCCTCACGCCTATTCAGGTACTTGTGAAATATGAACCTCTGCTACTTTTACACTCTGAGAACTAGAAAATCTAGAAAATGGATGTGATTCTTTCCCCTGATTTGAGATACTGCCAAGAGTTTCCTTCTTTGCCATTGGAGACAAAGAGATGTTTCAGGGCATGATTCACGTGGCCCAGTTTAGGTGACTCCTTTAGGATGAAGTGAACAATCCTAACTGTGCCATGAAGGGATTCCTAGATCACTAAAGTGGATACTTTTGGCTCACCTCAGTTACTAGTGTAGTGTATGAATGAAATGCTTCACTACAATACTTTTATAGGCTTACATAGATGGGGAGAGGACATACTTCTCATTTTTTGAAGGGAATTGTGCAGCAGAGCATACTGACTTTGATGAATTAGCTGGAGGAAAGCCTAACACCTACACCCTGGCTCTATTCTGCAATTTCCCAGTTCAGTCCCTCTTGCAGAAGACCAAGTTTTTTCTCTCTTATGGGGCTGTCAGATCCTTATATGCTGCTTCTATGCCTCATTTCAGGTGCTCCAGCTATTTTATTGGGCACTGCTGTTTGATCACACGCAAGAATTTTAACTAATTCTTGCAATACGCTGGATGCCTTTCAGTTCTAAGCACTTAGGAGACCTGGCTTTAAGAAATTACCAGGATATGATTAGCTTGCAGTCATTTGCTTGTCAGAAACCCCAGGTGAACTGGTTCTGCATTTCCCTCAAGTGATGACAGATCCTTCCTCTGAACATGTAAATACACATATTGATAACCAACAGAAGTTTATTGCCTTCCTTGCTAGAGCTGATTGTAATGCCAGAGACCTAGAAGTGCTGGCAACATAGTCCTCATCTACACAAGTGCTCTGCCCACCAACAGTGCAGCTGTCTGTTCCCTCATCCCAGCCCTTGAAATGGAATATTTCTCCCATGGCTTGCCCTCAAGTCCAACTGGAATGAATGCTTAACCTGCAATGAAACTGACCCTTGAGCAAAAGAGCTGTCTTTGCCAACTCCACTCTTCAGAGACTGCCATCATGGCAAATAAGCAAGCAATGGCTTTATAAGTCTCCCAGTGGGATTGCAGAAGGGTTTGCCAAGCTGAGGTGAAAATGCATCTGCAGCTTCTGGACAGTGGGATCATGCAGAATATTGAGAAGCCTCTGCAAAATTTTCCCTGTGGAATAATACCATGGTGCTCGTGTCACTGCCTGTGCTCTGCCAGCCTGCCAGAAAGCACCAGGACTGGACAGAGTTGGAAGGCTCTTTAAGCAGCTCAGAGGACTCAAGAGCTATTTTATCATAGAACCATAGAATGGTAGGGTTGGAAGG
>WBNH01002459.1:47415-136294 GCA_013401255.1 Urocolius indicus | reverse complement strand
CAACCTCCTGACACTCGCCATTTAGATATTTGTAAATGTTAATAAGATTACCTGGGCCTTTGGCTGGGTATCCACGAGAAGGTAGTTAGCAGCCCTTTGCAGAAACCACAGCAATATGCTGTAGAAGATTAAGATCACTATAGCATGGAACCAGATAATTTCCTAGAATGTTGAACATGTCAGAGGGAGATTAAGAGAGCTTGAAGAGGACCCTCCAGACTCAGCTTGCTGCCCATTTGCTTTTCCTTCCCAGCTCAGGAGCCTCTGCTTATTCTGAAGGACACAGGCAAAGTGCTGCCCAGTCCTACTCAGCCCCATCTACCAACTCTGCCTGCCTTTGCAATGCAGGCATGACACGTGCTGTGATGTCACCAACTCTCAGCCATGGCAATGTTTTTGTTGTGGGGACAGTGAGGACAGAGAGCCCTCCCGTGTTACACTCCAAAACAACTCCTCTGAGCAAGCAAGGAAATACAAAGTTAATGAAGAAGACTGCATCATCAAATATAAAGCCACCAAATGTTGTCCCTCAGAGTAACCAATTGTTGAGTTGGAAAGGAAAACATGCAATTATTGTTTGAACAACCTGGGAGACTCCTTAGCTACAGTTACTGAAGTGAATATTGGTATCTTACCATCTGAAGAGATGAAGTATGAAGACGAAAAGTGTGGCTGTAAGCCACAGAGAATATTCCAGAGAATAATGACGTAAAATATTTAAATATTCCTGGGAATTCTAAAATAACATCAAGTAGCCCACCAATTAAGGAAGATGGACTACAGCACAGAGTAAAGCAAACTTTAAAGCTGAAAATGCTGAGTCTAAGTGATGTACTTTATAGAATGGAATTTGCCTTTAAGCAAGGATAAGGAGCCAAGTGTCTTGGGAAACCTGGCTGAGACAAAACCACTACACACCAGTGCAGCAAAATTTGGAACAGATCTGCTCTCTGAAAATGATGGAAAACCTGGAGAAGGTGCAGAGGAATCATTCAAGGCACAGAAATAACTCAAGAACTGCATGCAAAATACTCAGAGGGTAGAAAATTTAAAAGAGTTAAATCTATTTTACAAGGAAAATATGGAGGTCAGTACTGTAAACCTAGCAAAGGAAAAAATACTGCAGATATATAAACCAACTGATCTAGCAGAAAAAGTCATAACAAGAACCAAGAGCTGTATTGTTGATGCCAAATTCTAGTCACAGAGCAACTTTTTAAGAGAGAGTGAAAAAACACTGATGCTGACTATCAATGGGCACATTAGATATCTTTTCTTGCATCCTTCAATAATAAAGACTTTCTGGAAGGAACAGTGTGTCAAGCACAAGCTTATAGTTCTTCTGAGAGAGTGGCTGAGATATGTCTGAGATATTCCAGAGGCCAAAATAAATGTTCCAATATTCTTTTCTGTCATTATATTTACTGTGTAATCAGAGATTAATCCATCTAATATTATTTATGAGATCTGGGTTAAATACATAAATGTGCAACAATCTGCAGCAATGCAGAGCTTATATTTGGAAAGGTCAGATCCATTTGCAGCATCTGATGACAAATTTCATTAAGTGTGTCAGCTTTATGTTTTCACCTTATCTGAGGGGTTATCCTGTTTTCTTCACTCCCAGTTGTACTTATTTCTACACAAAGAAGAAACTGCTTCAGCGTAACAGAAGGAAGCCTTCAAAGAACAGACTGCTCGTGGGCACCATGGTATTTTTAGAAAGAAAGACTGAGAAATATTTAGATGTGATGCTGCAACACAAACTTCCAGGCAAATAGGAATGAATGAGATTGTGCAAATAATCGAGTAGATTTATACAGCTCTCAATTCTAGTTTGTGTTTTCACAGAATCATAGGAATGCTGGTTTAAGGGACCTCTGAAGGTTTCTAGTCCATCCTCAAGATGATGGGAGGATTATTGCTAGCATCAAATAAAGCCATGGCTAGTCTGATTTCCATGTCCTTGTTAAGGATGAAGACTTCACCATTACTCTGTATGGAAGAGGTGTATTATTCCAGGGCTGTAGTATTCTCCTGCGTAAGAAGTTTCCCAGAACCCAATCTGATCCTCCCAGAGTGCAGCTTCTGGTTAATGCCATCTTGAGTCTCAGTATACTCCTGACTTAATCGTAGGAGTCTTTTGAGTTAACTTATTCTTGCTTTCTTCAGCAGAAAGTAGCATACACCTTGTTCTCCAGTGTTACTGGAGATGTTGTAACCTTCCAACACTGTTGCACTTCAAATACTAGCTGTTTTGCCCATGCTGTGGGACGAAATTGCATCTACTCATGTGTATGTTGATTACAGGAACGGAGTACTCCTCAGCATCCCTTCACACTCACTGTGGAGGGCCCACAGACCGACAGGGAGTGAAAGTGTGACTAGGCTTGTGGTTGGTTGGTAGCATCCACTAAGGCACCAGGTGGGATGATCTTGTTGAATGTGACATACACCATTGGTGGATGTGCAAAAAGCCACAGTTCACGCAGCAAGCATACTGGGGACTTCCCTATGTGTTTACTTAGATTTCCTAGTCTGCCATTGTGCCCAGGAGAGTTTGGAAGTCCTGTCTTGGAGCATTGCTTTCTGTGGGCATGGTGAAAGTTGTTGTATGAATTTTGAGAAAGAGAGGAGACAGGAGGAAACAAGAAACGTCTTCAGCCTTCCCTTTGTCAAACTTAACACACTTTTCCTGCATTGGCTGAGACCCATAAAAACCCTGATGGCCTATCCTTGGTTCCATGTCCAGTGATTGTGTCCTATCAGCCTAGGACATGGGCTCCTTAACACCTTACTAGGAGGACACTGTCAAGCTGCTTGACAGATGTGCAGCTTGTGTTAAGCCAAACAGTGCGTATTGACGTGGTGTGAGGTTTGGAGTGGAGGATTCTTCACAACTCTGTTGCCACTTAAATTTCTGTATATTCTGCACTTGGGGATCAGGTTACTGAGTCTCGCAAGGTAGCACAGTGAGGGAAAATACAGGGGTGTATTTCTGAGATAACAGTGCTAGGGGGTTAGCTTCAGTTTGACTTTTGTGTGCAGGGAAACAGAGAGTTTTAATTTTATCTGAGTCTTCTACACTGGCACACACTGAAAATTTGGGTTTTGAAATGGCAGAGGTAGAAGAAGCAGAGGTAAAATAACTTGTGCTAAAGACTCTAAGAACTAAAATGACGGATAAATCTCATAGCTCAAGTGACATCTAGACTCAGGGTAAGAATTGAAAGAAGAATGTTTGCTTTGACAAAAGTGGTTTTTTTTAAAAGAAATTTATTTCTTGTACCACAACATATTGTGTAAGGCTAAAATGAGAGACATTTGTTGGACTGTTTTGCTGAGGGATGTGGGGGGGTGACGTGACCAAAAAACCCAGCTGCAGCGTGGCTTATAAGAATTTGGCAGCGAATTTCTCAGTGGGCAGGAGTGTAGTTCTTGGGAAGATTAGTCAGCTGGACAAATATTAGGAAAAGATAAAAGTAAACGTTTGAAATTCTAAACACATTTACCCTGACATACACTCATCTTTGTGCTTGTCACCCACAAACATCTTGGCAAACAACTTGCTAGCGGGAATGTTTGCTGAAAGAGCAATCTCCAGCTCCCTGCCACAGAACAGTCAGGGAAACTGCTGTTTCAGGCTGGCATATTAGGAAACTTGATTCTGCTCATGAAGTCAGTGGCATCAATAGCAGCCAGTAGGTCCAAAACAGGAAATACTGCACATTTGATCAGTAGGAAAGGAAGTAAGACACATTGTGTAGTGCGGTTAAGGAAGAGCTCCAAGTGCTGGGCCACAAGTGGAGAGTGTGTGGTCTGTCACAGGCAACAACACAAGTAAGAAATTAATTTATGAAGATTATAACCTATTCATTCCAAGCAGGAAAAGAAAAATAAAAGTATAGGGCTGCTAATTATTCCTATCCAAACTGGAATACAGGTAGGTGAGCACACATCCCCCTTTGCTGAGCAATTTCCATGTGTTTATGAATTTAAATGTAATTGAAGGTCTATACATCTTAAGAAAAGCCTGGAAATCAGGCATCTACCAGGCAGACTTCGCTAAAGAAGAGCTGTAGTGAAGCCTGTTACTCAGATCTTACCACTCTGTGCACAGGAAAGTTTCTCCTTGGCTCGCTCAGCAGTGTGGCTGGTTCAAGCCTGGCCTGGGGTGGTTTGAGGGATGCATGCACACCAAACGTGGCCACCACACAGAGGAAATGCTGGAAATTGCTTAATTCCGTTCCAATGCCTGGCCTCCTTCTAGCACATGTGGCATAAGCACCTGTGTAAAGCAAAAGCAAATTGCTCGTAGACTCCTACACCCTCCAGACAAACTTCATCAAAACACTCTGCTCCCCTTAGCATCCCAAAAGAGTCTGCAGGCACAAACTATGTCTTTGTTCAGTCTCCACCATCAGGCATGCCTGGCAACACTCTGGCTGCTTCTCTGAGGAGACATAGTCAATTTGCTAGGGAGACTTCTTGTTAAAAGCCTCAAGCAGACTAATTCTTACAGACAGGGAAATTGCAGGCAAACAGGCTTGACTTGGGCAATTTTTGCTTATTTCCAAATGACGCATATTTCCGATGACTGAGATATTGACCAAAAAAAGAAGACATAAACAAACACCTTTTGTCCTTCTTTCCCTGACTCACCTTAAAATCACTTATCATCACCCTTTCCTAGCCTTAACTTCCTTGAATTTCATTCAACGTTTCAGTCATGCTGTCACTATTTGTCTGGTGGCATCAGAGCTTGAGATCTTGTGTGGAACTATTTCTTACTGCTGCTTTTTGCTTATTCATTTTCCCTGCCACTACTTCCTCTGTTAGGTTTTCCTCTACTGCTCTTTGATTCTTACTTATTTTCATGGAGCTGTTTCTTATCATCCCCACTACGGTGTGGGTCATCCTTGATGTGTCCTTGAATTGCTCTGTTTCTCCCATGGCTGCAAATCCCTTGGGGATGTCTCTGTATTAGTGTGGGTCATCTGTAGCCCCAGTCCCTCAGGGATGGGTGTCTGCCATGGCTGCAGTCCCTCAGAGGTGTCCCCGCATAGGCATGAGTGCCCACGGATGCAGCCCCTTGGGGTGCACTTACCCCTTTTGCCTTGGGGATTTCTCCCCAGCTGTGTTCATCTCCAGCTTCCAACAGCTCCCAGTTTAATTTCTCACTAAGTTGGGTTGTGCTAGACAAGTGCAAGTTGCCTTTTGACAAATCTATCTGGCTGTGGAGGTGCTCCTGGGCTGCCCATGAAGGATCTGGGCTTGTTTTCGCTCTGCCCTGAAAGGATTCTGTGCCTTCTGTGTGTCCTTTCTTGTATTTCCTATATTGAGGTGTAGTTTTTTTTTTTTCTTTTCATATAGCTTCCAGCAGTAATATACGTGATTTGCAAATAAACACAAATCAAGGTCTTGGGAGACCTCACAAGAGACTTAATTATGTAATTTCCAAATAAACATGAATCAGGGTCTTGGAGGACCTCACAAGAGACTGAATTCACTTCAATAAAATGACACAAAAATGCATTTGATAGAAATATCTGCATAATGTTTGAACAAAACTGCTTATGAAAGGCACACAAATTTTATTACTGCAATAAACGGCTTAAATAGCTCTAGAATATGTTCAGTTAGCAGTTAGAGCTGGGGCCAGGTGATGTAACATGCAAGTTTTAAAATCAACACCTTTTCAGACATGACAGAAGATAGCAGGCACTGACAGTAGGCATTTCTAGAGCACTGTGAGGTTTTTTCAGATAGTAGCTCACCAGATGATTGTAGCGCTGCCATCTTTCCTGCTGAAATGTCCCAAGATTAACACCTGACTTTCAGTCACATATATTATACCTCTATAGCGGCTTGTGCATACCCTCCTCACAAATGGCTGGAGAAATAGGACCACTTGGGGAACAAATGACATGTCTGACACACTTTTTAAGAGCTTTGTTGTTTTCCACAACAAAGTCTCTGACATTTAAAATTTGTTTTGTTCCTGCCAGGGAGTTTGTGAGAGTGACAAGACACTGCTAGGGGTTTTGTTGGGATAAAATTCTTGATCTTTGCATTAGCGTTAAACTTCCATCGTCCCTCTGCCTGCTGTGCAATTATATGATGTTTTCTAAAACTTTCATGAAAAGAGATAAAAAGAGACAATGAAATAGGAAATAGGTAGCATGCAGCAACATCTTTTTTTCCAAAGTCGGTGTTGCAAACAGTGTATGGAGTGAGTGTGGTGATCTTGAAAACATATTTAGGCCAGGTTTAGTGACTGCCGAACGGAACTGCAAGGGGGAGGCTGTGGGTAGTGGGAAGCGACAGGAAGTCCCAGCAGACAGGCACAATGTGGTTGGGTTCAGCAGTGGGTGCAGGCTGGGTTGCTCAAGCGGAAGTCTTCAGGATAAGGTTGTTGCTCTTTGCGGGAGGTGTCTGTCCAGGCACTGCTTGAGCTGAAGCATTTCATTCACAGCCTGAGAATTTGTCTGGCACAGAGGTACTCATTTAGTACTCTCACAGACGGTGCTGGCTTGTTTCAAAGGTACTGAGTGCGCAGAAGCTCAAGACCAGGCTATAAATTTGGATCCTCAGGCCACATTTATTATTAAATCTCTAACACTCCAAGGAGAAAGTAGTCCTTTTTCACTGAATGTCTGCTCTATCCTACTGATGCTGCTCAAAATATCAGACACTTATTTTAAATAACTAAGTCTGGACTGTGTTGTTACTCTCAGGAACAGAATTTTTGGTTCAAAATGGTTGTGTTTTTTTTTTTTTTTTATAATATTGGTGACACCTCATCAATCAAATAACAACTGAAACCTTATCCAAAGTGTTGGTCATGTTTCTGGAGAGGTAATGTACGTTTGAGGTCTATATATCCTTTGAAGGACTCTCTGAAGGTCTGGAGATGTTATGAACATCTATGAAACTGGTGGGCATGTTCCTCAGCTAGAACTACCATTAATAAATCTGGGGTTACTGTATGTTGAGTGTGGTTTGGACATAAATCCACTATTAGCCGTCTTTAACATAGAAAAGGGGTTCACCTGCACCACAAAACTAATTGAGCTGTGGATTTTGTTTACCTTGGCTGGATGTTTCTACCCCTTACATATCAAACACTAGCTCATGCAGACAAGCATTAAAAACTGATATGAGACATGAGTTGTTGTTGCAGTGAGCAATGTAGTGGTTGACTGCTTGAAGAATATATTTACTTCTGTAGCAAATGTCATAAGTGAGAATAAGAAAAGACAAAGAGGACTAAAAAAGCATTAGAAGTATTCAGAACCTGTTCAGTCAGAGCAGAGCACTGCCTCAAGCCCATGCACTGTCTGAAATGTTTGTTCCCTGTCTCTGACAGTGCAGGGATTGTACTGCTGTTGGAATAAGTCTCACTGTGTTTCTGAACTCCAGACTTTTCTCTTCAGGAACATGTAGTTTTACCCTCCCAGGCCTGGTATAAATTTCAGTGTGGTCAGAGTTACGTGTGATGTCAACAGTTAAATTAGCAGAGAAACAAGAAGCTAAGAACTAATTGCCAGCTTCTGAACTTGAGGAGCATAAGAATGAAGAGAGGCACAGAGAGATGGAACTAATCAGAGAACACTATTTTCCACTGCTGAAATGGAAACTAGGGCAATGGGCCAGACTCCTCTTTGGCTGTGCTTCCTGCACCATTGTGAAGGCAGTTGTTCCAAGGATCCTCTAGAATTTATCTAGATGCCTGTCTGAGAAGTATTTCTGCAGAAAACATCATCACTGAGGGATGGCTTTGCAATATTATGCTGTGAGTCAAACAGCTGGATATCCACAATTTTCACAGAGTAATAATTGCAGAGGCTATTAAATCTCTTAATTCAAAATGACTTTGGAAGAGTCTTGTCTTCTCTCTCCCAGACTTTTTTTCATACTTGCTCTGACCACCATAAACAACTCCCTTCTCTATTTGTCTTTACACAGTCAGTTGCTTGGAGATACATATCTTGGTCCCTTGTGCGTGCAGACTGCTGCTTAGCTGTGACATCATGACTAGGAAGATGAGGTGGACTTCTGAGGAAGCTACTGCAAAGGACATTAAAAGAGGCTAAATTCAGCTCTTAAGATTAAGATCAATGGTTTCTCAACATTTCGAAACATACTTATTAAAGGAATATGCACATTGCTTGTCTAGGCTGGTTTCTGGGAATGGGATGCAATGTTTTTTCCCTTATCTGCCTGGATTTTCTTGCATAGACGGTGTGTCTGTCTTTACTCAGAGGAAAGTGGCAGGTTACTTAACATGCATCTAAAAAGTCCAACACTCATCTGTGATTCAAACTGGATAATAGGCCATAATACACTGGGTTACAGAGAGGTCACAGGGAGAGCTGTTGTTCAAAAAATGGAAGTTTAATGTAGTTTTTAACCATTATGTTAACTGAAAGACAGCGATCCTGCTAGTCTACAGAAAAAAAAAAAACCCGATTAAAGACTTTCTGAATTGTTTCACTGTTATAAAGGAGCTGAACTTTATCTGACCTTTCCACTGGGAACTAAAATCAGTCAGATTTGCTGACTAGATGCTTCTTTTTGCAGTGCTCATTGCTAAAAAAAAAAAAAAAGAGTAGAATTAAGGATAATCTCAATGTGGGTAGCATGCAGATTTTGTTACACTCGACAGCTTCAAAGCAGAATTTTATATTTCCTCTTAGAAAACCAAATTGATATTACCAAAACAAAAGAAGAAACAGAAACAGAAAGGATCTTCCTGCTACCTGTAGTAAGAAAAATACAGTCTTGGGTGTATATTTAAAGCAAACTGACCTTCAGGAACCACTTGAGTTGATATTTGGTAGAGAATCTGCCAATGAAATGTGAGTCGGGCTCTTTCAAGTACCTCCAGTTCAGTGTGGTTTTATGTAGCTATAGCCTTTCAAAGGAAACCTGCAAGTGCACACTCATACACACATGCAAATGTGTAACATCTTCCAGCAAAATCTGAGGATGTGGTAAAACTTATGAGGCAGGATTAATCTGTTTACAAGTAAATACCACCAATATGGATATTTATACAAGAACTAATCACCCCTTTATTGTCAGTGGAGAGAAACAGGCATTGCTGGAGTGTGGTTCATCTCTTGTTAAAGTATCATCTTTAGATTAATCTCATTGCTAAAGTGTCTGAAATGGGTCAGACACTTATTTCTGTCATTATTTTCAGAGGTTGCCTTGGGTGCCTGGCTCAGAAAGAGAGATCTACATTATAGACATCTAAAGATGGGTGAGGTGAGCATGAATCAGCAGTGTGCCCTTACAGTGAAGGTGGGTAGCTGCACCCTGAGCTGTTTTAGAAAGAGCTTAGGAGCAGGTTTAGAGTTACTGCCGCCACTTTGAGTAGATGGCCTTCCCATGTCCTTTCCAATCCAAATTACTCTGAACCTGTTCTCTGTTCAACATTTGTGAGACTGTAACTGGAGTACCATGTCATGTTTTAGCCTTCCCATTCCACAAAGGCTTTCATGAACAAGAGTAAGTCCAGAAAAAGCCACCAAGTCAGTCAGGGGACTGGACCATGGGGCTTGACTACAGAGCTGGAGCATATCTTGGATGGCTTAAAGTGGCTGAAAGAAGTGTTATTGTTCAGACTTAGAAAGAGAAAGAAACTTTCTTTAACTGCCCATGGGAGGAGACAGAGAAGATATAGTCAGACTCTTCTTAGAGATGCCCACTGAACTGATGAGAAGTAATAGACAAAAACTGCAACAGGAGAAATTCACATTAGATATATGGGATTTTTTTTCACCCTGAGGGTGATCAGACACTGGCACACGTTTCCCAGTGGCCGGAGACACTCAAACCTCAACTGGAGAAAGCATCAAGCAATGTGTTCTAGGTTTGCCTTGCTTGTAGCAGGCAGCTGGATGAAATGACTTACAGATAACTTTTCCAATCTGTGTTATTGTATGAATCATACTATACAGATATGTTTTGGGGGTAATGTTTGTCCTTGATAGACTCTAGGTCGCTGCTTTCTCTTTCCAATTATTTTCTCTTTCTTGATCTTTTACCTTTCTATTTCCTGTAATCTACTCTCAGGGCATGGTTCTCTTATTTTTTGTCTGTTTTTGAAGGATATATCAAAGCTGTTTACATGCCTCAACACCTCCTCTAAACATGTCTAATTTGAACATCTAGTGAAGCTACTCTGAGCTCCCTCTACATTCTATACCTATACTGCACTCACAGGTGCAGTTCCTGCAGCAGACTTTCAGATTTTGAGATGCCAATGTTGGTCATCTCTCCCATATTAAAGCAGCCCAAATTATTCCAGTGTTTTGGTTACAGTACAACTTCAGTTGCCACGGCATGACCAAGGAGACTGTGATGTATGGGATGGGTGTAAGGGAAATGGTGAAGCAAGACATGCTATTTTACCACCAATGCCAATATCTCATGGCATTCAAACTTCTGTTCTGATCTCCAGGTTTGAAAATAATGATTCATTTACCCTTGTCACTTTTGTCTAAAATGAAGCTACTAAAAGGAAGCAGTTGGATGCAAAATCATAGAATCACAGAATAATTTCTATTGGAAAAGATCTTTGAGGTCATCAAGCCAACCATTAATCTAGCACTGCCACATTCACCTCTAAACCATGTTCCTAAGTGCCACCTCTGCACTTTTAAACACCTGCAGGGATGATGACTAATTCACACTCCTGGGAAGCCTGTTCCAATGTTTAGCAGCCTTTTTAGTGAAGATTTTTTTCCCAAATATCCAATCAAGACTTCCCTTGACACAACCTGAGGCTGTTTCTTCTTTTCCTGTCACTTGTAGATTGGGAGAAGATACTAGTACCCACCTTGTCACAACCTCCTTTCAGGTGGTTGTAGAATCGTGTCTCCTCTCAGCCTTCTCTTCTCCAGCCTAAACACTCCCAGTTCCCTTAGCTGCTCACCAGACACTGACCCTGAGATCTGAAGTGGTGAAACCATCAGACTGTGGCATGTACAGGGTGTTCCCACACCACGCTATTGGCCCAGCAGGTCCCTATTTCACATTTGCTGTTGAAATATGCCTGTCTGCCATGGCAACCACTCAACACTTGAGATAGATACAAAATATTTTAAGACAGCTAAGAAATGTCCTCTTTTTTTTTTTCATTTATGTGCTGTCACACGTTTAGAATAGGCAGATCATAATAATAAAGTCATGAGCTCCACTGCTTGCCCCAGCTGAATCTGATTGCAAGGTCCAGAGGCTTGCAACCAGGTTGATTTTGAAGATAAATGCAGTCTAAACATAGTTCTACACTGTGGGATAAGGCAGTATTTCTAGTTCTAGTTCTGTCATTTACCATTTCTATTATCAGTGCCATGTGTTTAGTGCTTTGCTTGAAGTTCAAGTCTCTGCAGACAAGCAAATGAGTTGGGAACCTTAGTTTAGTTCTTCTAAGGAAAAAACATCCAACCAAACTCTGTTTTCCCAGATGTTGCAAAAGGATGACTTAAAGGCAATCAAAGAATTTAGTTTCTACTAACTTCTCTTTCCTTCAATACAAGACTTGCTCTTTCTTTGTCAATATTTTTCTTAACTTTTGAAATCTTTATGAGTCATCTTCATAGATGGCATGAGAAAACACTGAAGCCTCAAGGAAAAAAAAAAGGCAAAAATACAAATAACCACAAAGTACTTTAAAAAACCCCAGATGTTTCAATGTTTTATTTAGATTATTATTATTTTCATATTGATGAGGATACTTTGTACTGACTCGTGCGTCCTGGTTGTTTATACTTAATCCCCAAATTCTGAAGCAGCAGAGCTCTGAGTAAATTGTGTATTAGCAGCACTTTCATTAGTGAATTTCACATCATTAGGGTTTTGCAATCTTTATTTCATAAACAGTACAGGAAAACCAAAAGAAGTACTGAAGCATCTGAAACGAGAAAAAAGTAAATGACCCTCTGCAAAAGTGGTACTTCCTTGTCCTCCCAGAAATGCTGCGTTACCCATAATTAACAGAACACTGTGTAAAGTGAAGCAATAAGTACATTAAGCTGTACATTGGGGACACAATATCCATGCTTCAAAGGCAGCACAGGGATGCAGGGAAAAGAGAGAGCTAAAACCACACACAAGAGGTATGGGAGTTTGAGAATTATGACAGAGTAGAGATGCCAAACCTGCAGCTAATCTCTGTGTTGTACAATAGAGGGGCTGTCAGATCAGGCCCAGAGGATGTGAGTTTGGCTGTGCTGCCACCCAAAGTCACCCAGTCAGGGCTCATCAGGAGAAAGGTTGTTACCTGCTGTTGTTAGAACCTTTCCTTCTGATTCTTAGTCTACATTAGTCACCACCATAACCCTCTGTCCTGCTGCTCAGTCCTTCAGCCTGTTGGCAATAACACATGGCACCAGACAGCAGACCTGCTCCCCAGGGCATGCTGTATATTCACTTGGAGTCAACTACCTTTGGTCATGTCATTGCAGTTTATAACTCAGAACTTCCTTATCTCATTGATTCTCCTCAGCTCAGTGGAGACTGTATGAAATATCCCTCCTTCTTGGAGAGGAAGAGACCATTAAGGACACGTTCAAGCAAGGGCTTTGTTTGCTCGCTGCAAGCTGAGCCATTCCTGTAGCATTGCTGACAAAGGCTGCAGCAGCCACAGCTTTGGAGGGTGGCACCTTCATGCTAACAACAGTGAAACGACCAAGCCCTTAATACCCTCTTGGAAAACTGCCTTTGCTGTGCATTAGAAAAAGGTTTTTAAATAGGAGGGTGTAACAGAAAGAATTAAACACAGAGATCGTGTAATTTACCCACTTTGTGCCATGATCCTCCACATTCAAGTTCCAGTCTGGACTGCAGTTGCTGACACCTGCTGAGGTGGGAGGTTCTCATAAAATTTTCAGACTGCAAATAGTTGGATAAAATTTTGCATACAGGTCCTGGTTATGTCAATTACAGAAATCTAATCGGTTGTTTAGCCTCTGCTTTCAGGAAGGCAGAGAAATGGATAACAGGCTTTTGAGAATAGTCAGAATCATGGGGCAAATTTGATCTATTGTCATGTTATTGTCTATGTGGGAAAGGTCTCAAGTCTACTGGTTTGGAGGCTCCAAGGTTTAATGTGGTGTTAGCTTAGTCACTATGGGAAGGATACAGTGAGAGTTAAGAGCTGGAGTACTTGATATCAAGCCATGAAAGAAGAGTAGAGAATAGTTCTTTGGAGCAAAGGAGTTTGGGCTTTTATTATAGTCTCCAATCCTCAATTGCTGTTTGACTGGATGAAAAAGTCTGGGAGGCAGAAACCATTTGACAGCACGTTACTAACTCTGAAGATCACCTGGATTACTCAACAAGTCCGCATCAAATCTTATCTTCAGAGCCAGGGCAGACGTCAAGGATATAATCAGAAGGACCTTATCCCCTGCCCATCGCAAGCTTCAAGCAGAGGCCAAACTCTCCACTGTACATGCCCAGACACAGAGCTGGCATCTAACCACATGGTTGTTTTCTTCTTGGAGGAAGGGAACTATACATGGCATAACATATATGGTATAATTGACTGCTGTTGCCAATGATCTTGCAAATGTCTACTGTGTGACTAAAGTTCAAAAAGTCTTGCTGTCTCCATGTCCTCCTAATAATACAAATAATAATAACTGGGCTAGAAAGCTGCCTAGTAAACTAAACATGTTAGTGGAGAGAAGATATTTTTAACAGTGAGGTGTCACAATGGTTTCTTGCACCGAGAGAGAAGCAGTTATGAGCCTGTAGAAACCTGCAGCAACTGTCCTGTTGGTCTTGACTGTCACATAAAAAGCAGGTTTTGTCTCCTACACTGCCAAAGACCAGAAATTTATTAGAATTTTTCCAATCCAGGTCTAAAACCCAGTACAGTATTCCAGAGACCTTTGTGGTAACAATCTAGTTCCTCACTTTCTATCAGAAACTTAAAAAAAAAAACCAAAAAAGAGAAAATCACAGCAGAACAAAACTCTGCATCCTGGGCACATACTACACTGGTATAAACTGACGTGGAATCTGGCTTGTAGAGATCCCTCTGAAAGGAAAGAAAGATGGATCCCCATCTGTCCTTTAGCATTTGTGCCTCTTTCTTTCTTTCAGCCCCATGTCTCAAACAGTGCTTCATTCTGAAGACCCAAGTCACTGCCTAAGCTAAAATCTGCCTGCAGCCTCCAGCAGTAGCTTAGTGGACATGTGCGTGTCATTGTTGCAGAAAGTTACATGCATTTTTTGAACTGTTTTTAGTCAGAGACCAAGCAGCTATTTATTACTTTGGAGAGATGTTGTACATTCTTCAGCTCTAAGGAAAAAGTTTATTAGGTTTTGGTTGCCACATACCAAAGAAAAAACCAAGTTCTCTCCCTCAGCAAACTGTGAACACTTAAATGGAATAGCTCTGGGTTTTGCAAAGAGAGTGCTTGGTGGAGGAAAAGAACATCTCTCTGGTTTCACTTAGCAAACAATGAGCTTTGTGCAATATCATGACCTCTACTGAAAAACACTTGACCGATTATACTATACATTCAGGAACAGTTTTTATGGACTTTTAGCTTCTTCATGTATGTATATATGTACAGTGTTAACCAGTGCTTGGAGAGCACGGGGTGAAAATGCATCAATTACTGAAGAAATATAATGCCTAGGAAAAAAAAAAGTGTCTCTGGACATTACAAATTTTACTCCCACCTGAAAGCAGACTGTCTGTCCTCTCAGTACATTCCTAGGTAAGTATCATAAATTTTCTGCTCATTCAGGATCTTATTCCCTTAGGATTTGAAGGAGCAGGAAAAGTTCAACAGCACTTGATGACTCTACCACTTCTTATTTATCTGAGTAAGTGCTTCCTTTGCTTCTCCCATTGTCTCTGCAATGGCCAGCCTGAGTAAAGGATTAACTGCAAAGGATTAGCTAAAGCTGTAGACCTCCCACTCCCCATGAGAGCACAGAGGAAAGGAATAGAGTGGATGGGAGAAGAACAGACCCTCCCAAGCTGCTTCTCTTTTTCATGCACACAGGACTGGAGTGAAATTGCTAAGCAATGATCAATCAGACTTCAGAGTGATGAAGGCCTTTATGTACCGCAGTCATTGACTGGTTGCTTTGGGCAAAGTTGAGAGATGGCCTTCAAGTCGATGCCTAAAGCTTCTTATTGCCTAGTTCCAGGCCATCAAAGATATCTGGGCCATAGGAAACAGCAAACTCAGGTGCTTTGAAGTTTGTACTGGTTGAACATGGCCTCTAGCTGAGTTGGGATGCATCCTTCATGCTGTGCAATGCTCATTACTGATGTTGCTATTGACACCGTAAGAAACTGAGTTAGTGAAATATATTAGTATCTCTCTCATTCTCTCTTAAAAATTTGCTTTTATGTGAGAATGAAATCTTCAGAACTGTTACAGAATCACAGAAAATGTTTTTCCTTATGTTTAAATGAAACTTTTTGTCTTCCAGCTCTTTTCCATTGCCCCTTGTTCTGTCAATAAATCCAACAAAAGAAAAAAATGATGCCCCAACCTCCTGACATCCATTATTGGATGGATCATTATAAATATTTATGACATCCTACCTCAATCTCCTTTTCTTTAGAATAAACAGCCCCAATTCCTGCAGCCTTTCCTCATATAAAAGATGTTTCAGTCTCCTGATCATCTTGGTGGCCCTGCGCTGGACTCTCTCCAGCAGTTCCCTGTCCCTCTTGATCTGGGGAGCGCAGAACTGGACACAGGACTCCAGATGAGGCCTCACCAGGGCACAGCAGAGGGGGAGGAGAACCTATCTGGTATAGCTAGACTTTGTAATGTCAACAATCTAATATTGAGGATAGTGTGAAGAGTTGTAGAAAAAAAACAAAGCAGCTGGTGTCTTTCAGGAGAAATATTAATTCTTAGAAAACATAAAACCATAGACTCATAGAATGGTAGGAGGTGGAAGGGATCTTTATAGATCATCTAGTCCAATCCCCTTGCAGAAGCAGGTCCACCTAGATCAGGTCACATAGGAATGTGTCCAGGCAGGTCTTGAAGACCTCCAAGGAAGGAGACTCCACGCTGTTCCTGAGCAGCCTATGCCAGTGCTCTGTCACCCTCACAGTAAAATAGTTTTTTCTTATGTTTAAATAGAACTTTTTGTGTTCCAGCTTCTTTCCATTACTCCTTGTTCTGTTGCTAGATGCCATCAAAAAAAGGGATATCCCAACCTCCTGATACCCACCATTTAGATATTTGTAAATATTAATGAAATCCCTCTTCAGTCTCCTCTTCTTGGAAAGAAATCCTTTCCTCTCCTCTTCAAAAGGAAATCCTAGGAAGCACTCAGTATAAAGTCAAGGAGTACGAACAAAATACAGAAACTTTCTGCTGCAGTGAAAGAGAAAAAGGCATTTTGAATGTCAGATAATTTGTAGTACTAACATTTGCCAAAAACATTTCCTGTATTGATTTGCTCTGGGAGTGGTGATGTGAAACTTTCATTATTCAAGACAATTAAAGCAGTGTGAATCCAGGTAAATCAATGAACTTGAAATTCTGCTTTTTCTTCAACCAAAGGCAATTTTTTTCTCAGATCAGATGGGGCTAGTATTCCTACCTGGGAATACAGTTCACGCTGTCAATAACCAACAGCCAGGCAAGCTGCAAGAAAACATATCCAGTTAGGCTATTACCTAGGCTTTTCCTAGATAACTACGTGTCTGATCTAATCACTTCATACTATTATTGGCACTTTTTGTATTGAAAAACAACAAAATATAGCCAGATGGGACTGTTAGTTTAGAAGAAATACAGCAAGGATTCTGTCAATATTCTTTGGATTTACCTTGACTGAATTACAGCCACTTACACATCCCCTGTAAGACTATTTGACAGAATGAGTTAACTGCAGAATTGTTTACTGACTTTTAAGCAACGCTTACAAATCGTGCATCTAAAGCGTTTCTCTTGAACTCATAGTCATGAATCTGGAACAGGAAATATGAACCTGGAGGTGACTATTATCCAGTCAGAGATCACGAACATGCTGTTTATGTGTATCCCCAATCTGAGATTGTCTTTATTGAATACAAAAAACTATGCCAATGAAAGAGCTACAGGAAAGAGTAGCTTTTTAAAATATATATACCCTTTGTTGTTGTTTTTTAAACTCCACGGTTTCCCTTCTGCCTCCAAATTCCCAGAAGCAGTTTTCCAAATCCACATCTTACTGTTAGATTTATATGCAAAGTTGAGCTATGATTTCCTGTATTCCCATGCAGAGCCACAATGCTTCTTAGCTTCTGAAACCCAATAATCTCAGATCTCTTTGTGAACTGTTGATTTCCGTGATTTAGTGTTTGCCTTCGATTGAACACTGATGCTATCTGTAAACTGTTGCAGCAGGGTTTATCTCTCTTTGCACTGGCCATGCATTTATCAGGCAGCTGTCAGTACACACAAAGGGAATTCACAGAGCTACAGATAAACAGAGCATCACAGAAAATAAAAGAACATATCCATGCCAGCACAGACTCTTCTCTGTGCTGCAGGGAGGCTCTGCATGCAACTGCAACCCTATTTCAGAAAGCACCTACATGTTTCTATATTATGGATTTCAGAGGAATTTAACAGAGTAGTTCAGCCTGGTTGCTGAATAAGGAGTATGTAAATGACTGGATCTGTACTATTAATTGCTTGATAGGTTATCTTTCAATCCTAATGGAGAGATATGAGGTAGTGTTTTTGTTTTAACATTTTCTCTTCCAGAATTAGGGGTTGGACTAGAGGATCTCTGGAGGTCCCTTCCAACCCTATCATTCTATGATTTTATGAATTGATCAGAAGATGTGTTTGAAAACATACCTTTCCAACAAATGCGTTACTTTCTTAAAATAGTTGAACTGCTAAAAACAGAAACAGAAATTGTCAATATATTTCTGACCAAAGATACAAAATAAAACTACAGACTTGGCATGGGTGAGTCTATCTTCCTAAGTTATTTAAAGGTACAAAAGAGAATTTTGACTTGCAAACATTTACATTAACAGTTACTACTTTCCAAAGCTCTCACACTTATGGTGACTTGCACAGACTCCTAGAGCTTTGATTCTGCCTTGGAACAGAGACAGAGAGGAGCAGATAGTTTGATCAACATCATATAGACCATCTGTAGCTTAATTTAGATTTGAAACTATATTTTCTTTTGAGGCAGTAAGTGGCCAATCCACTAGCCCAGAGTCCTTGTATTGTTTGCAGCATCACCCCCGGTAGCAGGAAAGTTGGAGCTGCTGAGATGTTTTATGAGTCTGGGGGCTACCTCTAGTTCATACTTGTTTTTTCCTTGCAGTGACCATCACCAGAATGGCTGAGCAGCAAAAGCCCCTTCTCCTGATTGATAAAGAACAAAACAGACAAGTGTGCCAGTTCCAGACACGTTTTCTGTGAAGGAGGTAACTTCTCAGCAATGTTTGGTAGGCTGTTGACCTATGTTGCTGACTGTGGTCCTATGGGTTACACGGAAGACTGGGTGGTAAGGGACTTGCTTTTGCTGGGTACAGGAGGAGGGACAAAGGGAAAGCAAGCAAGGTGAGATCAAGGATGACACCTTTGCCCTCTGCTTAACCCTGTCTGTCCACAGCATGTGGTGCAGACCCCCCTTTTCACCCTGCAAAAAGATATAACTGAGCTGGTGCTTTCAGAAATAATGTAAGTTGTGCTGAGTTTTAAGTACAGAAAATACTTCTTTCATTAATTCTGTCAATAGCAGTGTTTGTCCTACATAAATGGCTTCAGGAGAGGAGCTTTTGGGAGGCTCAAAGTAGAAGACAAGCAATTACTTGTTATCCCTGTCCTCTGGTGTGTTGTAACTCACTGTTGTGCCATGATGGTATTTTAGACAACTGCACTACATGACTGTACATTCTTGCACATATATATTTGCTTGACAAAGCAAGCTTTTATTCACATATGATGGGCAATTGCTTGTCCAAACAATTCATATAACTGCACGCTCCCTAAGTGCAGGCAGAACAGGCACAGAGGCCCTTGAATAAAAAAGGGATCCCAGAAATATGCTGAATGAATTTCTACTGCACACACAGTCCTATAATTGTACTCCTATAATTGTGTGTGGAATTCTTGAAAAAGCTCTTGTGAGGGAGAGAAGAATAAAGCGATATCAAAGAAGAGCTGTGTGTTGTTGATAGGTTTGGAAAGCCATCTTTCTAATTGTCTGCAGAATGCATTCCAGGTTACTGCAAGCCAAAAGGCTGCAGGGTTTGTTGGGCTGAACTGAAAATTACAGTGCTTTCTCCTGTCCTTGTGTTACTTGACTGATGAGAGTCTCATATGCCCTCGGGCACTTGCAGGAATCAGGATCTGGTGTATGCCACTGCAGGGTGTGTTGCTGGCTAGGCTTTGATCAGAGTTCAGCCTTTGTTGTTGAAAGGAGATATTTCATCTCACCAGACTCAAAATGGAGATGGTCTGTTCAAGGGTATTGCCACAGGACTTGTCTCCCCTCCCATTCCCCCAACAAGAGATGAACAAAAATCAAATGACCAGCCAAATTATGTTTCGTTTCCACCGAGCAGATTGCTACAGGTCACTCATCTATTCATTATTACCAATTCTGAAAGGCATCATGCTGGGCTGATTTCAGAGCAGTTTCCCGTTATCAGTAATTTTTAATGTATCAAAGCTGACTTTCAATTACTGTCCATGACTTTACAAAAATACTTAGCATTGCACATCTGAAATTTGTGCCACTAAGCCTTGTAACAGAAGCAAGCCCAGTGAATATTCAGGAATGAATAGTGAGAACCTGCCTCTCCTTCTATGTAAATTACCCTACCTCTACTCTGTGCTGAGTGCTTTCTTCTGTCATCAGTGCTGTTGGGCCTGCTCCTCTCTACCATGTGCTGGTTTGATGGATGTTGCAGTATTTCAGATTCTTTCCTGGCAGATGAAGCAGGTTCAAGGTTTAGATGACGGTGAAGGAGGAAAGGCAGCAGCTAGCCTTGTTCTGCAGTGCTGGGTGGAGATTAGGTGCAATAGCAGGTAGCAGACAGCAGACTGGCTACGACTGACTCATTACAGTCAGTCAGTGATGTCTGTAACCGAGGATCATGCAGACTTGCAGGTTGTGAGGCATCATTTTGGTATACCAAGCCCCAAATTAGACTGATGGTATAGACCAAGAAGATCCCAGATGTTTCACTAGGTGAGAGGAATGTCACTTCTGGGTATCGATGTTCGTTGTGGAATCTGAACACTCTTCACCCTGAAAGCTCCTTCTCACCACACATCATCTTAATTCATGTAGCTCGTAAGAACTATTTGTGAAACTGATTCTTCCTGCTTCTTGGGTGGTTTGTGCCCTTTCTGCCTCCAGTTGAAATCATTGTTTTCAAATTAAGCTATTCTCCAGCATCCATGTGGAAGGGAAGGGAATTTGTGCCTTCCTGGGTGCCCTGGCACGCCACACACAAATGCCATCTATCAGTCCCAAGCCTATAGCCTCTGGTGTTCCTGGGAACTTTCCCGGCCACCTCTTCTGGTTGACAGGACAGACACCACAACTGAGATATAATGGATTAATCATACTGAATAAATGATTTAGCTGTTGAGGTGACACATGGTGACAGACCTGAGAAATAACTCTTCATTTCATCAAGTAGCCAGACACTATGATGGATAGCGACTACAAGGTAATTCACTAAGTTTAATGGACTGTTATGCCAGAGGCTGACAAAATGAAGACTTCACCAGTTGAACCAGGATACTTATGATTGGGTCCAAGTGGGAACTGAAATAAGCTTTCTAGAGAGTCAAAAACTGTCTCTTAGCTGAGCTGAGAATGGTTGTGCATAACTTTGGCGGTTCCTGTGACCTGTCCAGAGCTTAACAGATCACTGCCAGGTATAGATCTCTTTCTTCTGTTCTGTGAGTGGTGCCGAACCCTTTACTGAAATTCTGGGTGAGACAATGATCCCTAGCAGACAAAACAGTTACATAACTACAGATGGCTAAAAGCTGAGACAGCCTGGTCCTGCTGTTAGGGACATGACTTGCAAAAGATGTTCCAGATCTGTGAGGAAAGCAAGTGTTAGCCCTAACCGGAGGTTTCTCCCTAACAAGTGATATAGTGGCTGGAATCATAGAAATTTGTTTCATATTTCTGTCAGGGCACTTACAGTAACTAAGCACTGGGTGTGAGAGTTTGGCTACCTGTTGTCTGCGCAAACTGTTCCTTGGAGACATTAAGGGGACCTCAGATGGCATCCAGCCTCAGTCAGCCCCACCAAAACAAGTTTCTATTTTGCAAAAGAGGTAGCAAGCATGGCCTGACCCTTCCACCCCATCATTAAAATTCCTCAGGAGCTCCAGGCGCGCAGGGGGCAGATTCCAAGTCCTGAGGGTGAGGTCATGTCTGCTATGAGTCCATGACAATAATTGCCATTATATGGCCCTATTTATTCTCTGGAGACACACTAATGTTTCTGCAGAATGAGTCAGTGGGCGATAGAGAAGGACTTCTATTTATGATTTTAAGGTTTTACTAACTTGGAGTTGTTAAGCTGTTGTGTCTAGTTGCCTTGGTCCAGCACAATGGTAACACATTGTGGATTGCTGAGGTCTGGTTTATCAGTACTACTAAATAAGAAAAGATAGCTTTTTAAGTAAATATAAAGAAGAGTTGAAGAGATTGCGTTAAGCTTGTTCCTGAGAGTGTGTGTTGGTACAGTTTGCAGTTGGCTTTTGCAATATTGCTATCCTTCCACATTTTGCTTCCAGCAAGCTTGTAAATCGTTGTTTTTAATAGCAAAGGGATTTGAAAAGTACACAACTGTGATTTTTCAGAGGTCAGATGAGTTTTGGTGTACTTGAGTCTGTCTTGGAGGCAGTACAGGTTTAGGGCTTAGGCCTGAATCCAGCGTGTTTTCTTTGTTTTTCTAATTCTGCTTTCTCTCAGATGAATGTGCTTTTCTTCTTCACTGTTTGC
Source organism: Urocolius indicus (assembly GCA_013401255.1). Classification (NCBI taxonomy): domain Eukaryota; kingdom Metazoa; phylum Chordata; class Aves; order Coliiformes; family Coliidae; genus Urocolius; species Urocolius indicus. Next base: position 114,301 of record WBNH01002459.1, on the reverse strand, counting down.
CATGTTCTACAAGAACTGTTATTCTGTCTATAATCTTGTGTGCTCCTGTTTAACCTGAGATTAACAATGGGACATATCCAGGTTTTTTTAGCACTGATGCACTTTCTATTGAATTTTGGAGTTCTTGTATTACCCTTGCATGGATCTCAAGAGTACTCTGCCCTCTGAGTTGGGTTTTCCTTATTCATTACCTTCTCTGTCCCACAGGGGGGACAGTTCATTTCTGTAGGTACAACTTCTTTGTTGCTTTCCTGAGTGCTTCCTTTCTACTTGTAGACAACACTCCTTGAAGGGAGGACAATTATCAGGGACAATATTTTTCTCCAGAATGATGTCTAATACACTACTGAAGCACAAGGAAAGCAATCTAGGGCAAGAATGAGTTAGTAGGATCTTATCATTAGGGGATGAAATCTAAATAGGAAACGTAATTAAGGCAGCATTATGTAGCCTAGATTTTTATCCAGTTATTTCTGTTAGTTTGTTTACATTCTTCAGAGTGGAAAAAAAAAAGTGCATCTTTCAGCACCTTTCTGTTGCTAGTAGCCATTTAAAACAATATGCCAAGTTTGATCCCTTTTATTGCCAACAGAAAGCAGAATTAGCTCCCAGTAGTCTGGTTAAAGGGAGAGCAGGGGGATGGACATCTTTCCCCCCCCCAAGTCCTAACTTCTTTCTCTGCTTGTTAGGTGACTGAGGGAAGAAGTGATTTAAAAAGCTGATGACTTCAAAATTAATACTCTTTCATGATATATAAACATCTGCAAACCCCCCTCGCTCCCCCGTGCTGGCATTATCAAGGAATGCTAATGAGGAAGTCAGAAAAGCTTTTTAACATAAAACACAACACTCATCCTGATGTGCTCTAAGCAGTTCTCAGCTGCTGGATGGTTACTCAGCGTCCAGCTCTCTGTACTGAAAAATAAGTATGTGACTTTCTTGCTTTATTCATTCCCCTTTCACATAATGCTACTTGAGCTGGCACTGAAGATAAATCCTTCTTAAGCCTTTAAACATAAATCAGAGTTCAGGGATGATGGGCACTCAGATGTCAGCTGTCTATAGCTGGTATTTGCAGCCTTAACAGCACTGAACTGCTTGCTGCAAATTTAGAGGAAACCTCTTTGCTTTCCAATGTAAATTCTTTCCTTGGGTCATTACAGATAAGTGGAAACCCTACATATAACACACAAAGAGTTAAAGTTTTTAATCTCATTTTGTGTGAGTCTCTGCTTTGTTGCCATCCTTTATCTGACAATTACTGTGTAATGAACAGGCAGTGATTGCAGTGCCATTTGTTTCACTGAATTTGTTAACCTGTGTGATGCTGATCTGGTAAAATACATGTCTTGTGCAAAACATTTAGCAATAGGCACGGTCTGAGCCTTGATTCTTATGTTTGGTTTGCACTTTGAACTCCTAAAGGTTTGTTGCCATATAGTTTAGGGCTTGGATTCACCTTTCCCTTTACCCAAGAAAAACAAGGAGGTTTAGTTTGATCAGTCTTGCAGCTTGGGTGGATCTTTGGCAGTAATGCATGAATGCAGAAGTGCCCAGATATCTAAAAGGAAGAAGAGCATCAATGGGATGGAGTCAGAGGGCAGAGTGGGAATGGTGCAATGGGCATTTTGGATATCTGGGCAGCTGAGTGCAGCAATGGCTATGGGACTCCGCAAATAAGATGTGACCTGGCTGCAGACTGTACAACCCTTTTGGGACGGCTTATTAAAAATGTGAGTGTTTCATGGTCCTCACAAACAAACCCACTGACCCAAGATGGCAGTCAGAGCAGAGTGCTATGTGTAGGGCTGGGGTTCTTCAATCATCACTACTGCCCATTCCTGCACAGCCACAGGTCATTATCTTGTGAGAGACTATTTCACTCCATAGATTATTGTCCCACAACATAATCAGCAATCAGCAAGTTTCACACAGGAAGACACCAAAGGTGTTTGCACTTTTTGAGAAGAGGAGCAATGTCTCCTAAGAGGTCTCTGGAAACCATATCATGCAAAGCTCCTCAGGCTTTGCTTTTCCAAGCAGATCTTCCCCTTCTACAAAGTCCTTCTGAAATCTGAGGGTCACTTCTCAGCTCCTGAGGTCAGTTTGCACAGACCCGGTCAGAGCTGTTTCTAGTTTATATTCATTTAATACTTTAAGCTGCTGTAACTAATCACTGCAGCTCTCTGTGAGTCACTGAGTGTAAAAGTAGACATTTAGTGTATTTGGATTTGTTCCAAGAAACATACTTCTGGGTTTTCAGATAGAAAATGTTTTTTTCATTTGTATAATATTTCACAGGAGTTGTTTAATTAATTATTCCTTATCTTGATCAGTATGTTACCAAAGTGGAAATCATACCCGTTCTTCTGCTCAATTTTAAGAGGTTTGGGGGTTTTTTCCATCTGAGAAGCTACTATAAAAATAAAATAACTAAAATAATTATTGCTAGCTCAGGATTCTCTACTGACAGCAAGAAGATCAGAAGTTTTTCCAGTATACTTCTCCAGAGGAAAAGGCCTCAGACTTTGCTGTTCAGGGGAATGGAGGATTTGACTAAACCAGTCACTGGGCCTGTGTGTAGTTTGCATAAAAAGATCACGAATGTAATGTTTATGTTCTCCTCTTGCAAATTGTGTTCCAACTGGTTTTAGCAATGGATGCTGGACAAATTTCTAATGGATCAAAAGAGCTTGGCTCCATGAAACATTTAGTTGAACAGAAGTGGAGGAGTGACTGGAGGAGAGACTGGAAAGTTGATTAAAATATTTGCAAGCTGTGGAACCAAAAAAGCAGACTAGGGTTTGGTCACTGTTAAGTCTTTGTTGTTGTGAAAAACTGTTTTTGTCTTTTTTGTCATTGTTTGAACTGTGAGGTAATGCAAGTTCTCCATCAGCCATTTGGGCAGTTAACAAGGGTATCAGTTTGCAATCAAACTGTAGGTAAACTTAGTGACCTTCATTGAGATTTAGGTTGTTCAGTTTGAATATTGGTGATCTTCACTACTTTGGAAACAGCCTAACCATTATGGCGGTGGCCATCACTGGTTGCACGAGGGAGAGATACAGAATTGACTGAAAAATGTGATTTGCTTGATTTGAGTGCAGCTCTGGGTCAGATTGTGAACTGAGGCAGGAGATGCAGCAGAGTAAACCATTCTGCTTAAAAGGAAAAGGGTAAGGAGCACAGAACATGAAAGGACAAAAGATATGAATCCACAAGATCATTTTACCTAGCTGTCTTGTTATGTGTCAAAATTCCTGCCTGCCTGCTGGGGGCTAGGGATTACGGTAACTAATGTCTGTGTCTTCATTCTTTGCTCCACATTATAGCCTCTTTGTTATCACTCCAACTTCCACTACCAGTACCCTGCAGTTATTTGAAAAAGGATACATCACTGGTCTAAGACATTGTTCTACATCTCTTGGCTTGAAATCTCTCCCAGATCTCTTCTCTTACAGTGTCTCTGAAGCAACATATGGTAGGGTAGAGCTGGAAAATTCCTCTTGCACCACTTTTTCTATGACTTTGCACTATGATGCCAGAGGAAGCTTTGGTTCATGTCTGGAGGACAGGAGCTGTGAAACTATAACTACAAGAAAGCATATCCAGCTTCCTGGGTTGCCTACACTATGCACCTGAAAAAAATAAGATGGGTTCAGTCTGCATCTGTAATGGATTGTTTGTAGCCATACTCTCATGAAGATCACAGGACCCAAATAGCTCTGCTTCCCTGGGACCACTGACAGCTCTGAGGGAACACCAGGACAATGGACTGAGTATGGATAGGGCCTTCTTTGACTCAACCAGAGCATTTTCCATTGCCATACATACTGATTGTATGCCCTAAGGTGCCAGTTACTGCTGAAATCTTCGCTGAAGTGTGCTACCGTATCTCTGCAGGGTCCTCGTCGAGGCTGACAGGCTGTGATGTCAGAGCATGCCTGCCTCAAAAGGCTGACAGTCTGGCTCCTGGGGTTTACCATTCTGCTTGTGCTGGTTTTTGAATAGTTGGTTTTTTTTTGTTTTTTTTTTTTTTTTTAAACTGTGCCTTCCAGCAGCTCTTTGAACTCTGAGGCTGGAAGCGATGAATGGGCAGTCAGTGAAAAGACCTAGAAATATGCTGCTGAGTCAGTTATGAATGAAATTGGCCTAGACAGCACTTGAAATAAATATTTTGCCTTACACAGACTAGAGAAAGGTGTGATTTTACAGCTGTGTCCACAGTCAGGGTGATGCAAGAGCCCAGAGACATTTCTGATGCAAGAAAAGTGAGTTGAAGTTGAGAAAAAGCTGTTACTGTATGTGGGAACATGTTCTTGATGATGAAATATCCTTAGTCAGAAGAAGTCCTTTTATTTTGTGTGATTTAATAAAGTGGTGGAGAATACATCTCAGAGAAATCTGCCAACAATTTTCAGATCTCAGTCAATTGCCTCCCTCATTTCTCTTCCCTCCCTGGCCCAGTTATTACATGTCCTTTTAATTTATTATTATTATTATTATTATTACACCTCTCCTACACATCTCTCTGCCATTAGGTGTTTGTGCCTTTTAGGCAATGTTAACTTAACTCTTCGTAGCACATGCTTCATCTCTTGGAAGAAGCTCTGAAAGTAACACTGTGAGAGACAGTGGAGATATCTGTTGGCCAACTGGTGTTTTGCAGTCACCCTCGAAAGGAAGCATGTTTCATACTGGGAAGCACTGATATGGAAGTATCTGTCCAGAGAGTGCAGGGAGTCCTTGGAGGACATGCTCAGCTTGAAGTCGAGTACTCAGTCATGTAAGACCCTGGAGCTTCAAAGTCATTGAATGTCCCTCCAAGGACATCGAACGAATATCTGGGCAAAAGATAAGCACAGTTCCACATCTATGAAACAGTGCCTGGGGAGTTATGGAACTACTGTCAGTGAGGAAGAGTGACATCGTGAGGTCCCTCACACCAGCCTTCCTGCACGCATTGGTGGCCTGCCTGGGCATTAGGGTTCATAAAAGTGAGTAGTAACTCTCATGAAGCTACACTTAAGCATTATTTAAGTATGTTGGTGGAAGGTCACAAATATATCACGTTTCTCAGACAGTTCACACTATCACTGTTCTTCCTTTGCAGGGCAAAACAAGTGAAATAGCAAATAGCTTGTTGGCTACCTGCTGCTTTTCAGTAGATGGCCCTTTCTCCTTTAGGTGCTCTGGGAGAAAAAACTGTCCTTCATCTTTCATATCAAGTGGAAGCTATATTGGCTTCAGGTGAGCCTCAAGAGCCTATCAGAGTTTCTTATCCTGAGGATACAATGACCACTGTCCTCTGTGTGCAAGCTACCAGCAAAGGACACTGATCAAGGATCAGCAATCATTTTGAGATGTCCAACCTCTTGTACAAACAGGTTTTAAAAAATGCTACTGGAATTTAGTTTACAATAGCTTACTCCTTCCCAATGCATTTCCAAGCCCATGGGAAACCTGACATCTAGTAAAGGTTCCTGGACTGGGACTGTGGATTTCAACATCATCGTAATAGGAACTTTTGGCCTATGGAGATCAATAAAGTCATAGAAGAAGCAGTACAAGCATTAGATGTTGAATTAGGATATCTATTCCTAGCTGTCTGTGATCCCTTCTGTGACTACGGACAAAATATTTCAGTAATCTATTTGTTTGCTTTCGTGACAGAATGGTCAGTGACACTCACCTTAGTAAAGCTCTAGGAGACATGAGAAGGTAAGACTTGTTCAACAGGATTATGAAGGAATCACGTCATCAGAATTCACCACCTTTTCATAATAAAACAATCATCTTCAAGAGCATGCAAGAGTCCAAAACAAGGGTCAAGAGAACTAAAGGTCATGCTTTTGTCTTTACAGTCTCCCTCTCTGCTCTATAGCATTAGCATTTACAGAAATCCAGGGAAGTAAATGCTATTCGGTCTGTTTGTTTGTTCATTTTGTTGGTTTTGTTTTTTTAATCAAGCTCCACGAAGCACTGAAGTTGAGGGAGTGGTGCCAGACTGGCCTCATAACTCATGATGTGTTTGGTAACTGAAAGGTAAAGACGGTAATGTTGTCTATTTGAACAAGAGGCAGGGTGGACTTGAATGGGTGGTGGATATTATGAAAACAACTGCTTGTGTTCTCTGTGTGTGTATATTTGTGTGGGTGGGTGTTCATGGTCTGTCCTCTGCCCAGTGACTATGCAAAACCCAACGATGGGACTAATAGCAAGATTAATAAAAAAAGAAAACATAAAACAGAAACAAAAGGCCATTCTTCTCTGTGCCAATTATACTTCAGCTACAAGATGTTATCTGAAAACATTTAAGAAAACTCTATGTCAAGATATACAATAAAACATTAGTATTCAAACCTAAACAGCAAGAATCACATTATAGCTGCTGCAGCTGCTATAACTTTTTCAGGAGTTTCTTTTCAGGATGTTTCTTTTCACCATTTGAAAAGGATCCTTGCTGCCTGTAGAATGCCTGGGAGAAACAGGGCGGTTAATAGAATTAGAGTGAGGGTCACTTCATCCCCTACAGAACTTGTTTTTCTCCCCACTTTCATTTTACTCTGCAATGACTAGTATGGCATATCTTGAGCCCCTTTGCAGGAGCCCTACTGCCTGTGGCCAGCTGAACTGAAATTGTGGGGAGCCATAAGAGGGGAATTACAAGCTTTTAAAAAATATTTTGGGTAGTATTTACCCATTTCACTTCATATATCTCTACAACATGTCTTGGATCAGACTTTCTAAAAAGGATGAAAGTCCAAGGCCAAACTATGTTTGAGGACTTAAGAAATAAACCAAATCAAAGCAGTTTTCTCAGTAGGTCCTATTAATATGGAGTTTCTTGGGGTTTTCATCACTGGTCTACATTGTGTTTCTTCTGTTTCTTTTTGAGTCTGTTCACACAAGCGTGCTAGTCACTGATGTAAACTACTTCTGAAAGCTCAAAACCTGAATTCAGGCCCTTGAACAAAAGCATTCACAGACTAATGAGATGTGAGATGAAGGGAGTGAAGATCAAAGATGCAGCTGGCCAGCCCAGACCTACCCAGAACATATGCTCATGAAGAGGTCCTGCTGGCCCCAGGATGGGTAGGTCTCATCCTTCACCTGTACATCCAGGGCAATCTTCTATCTGTCTTCTCTGAGATCTCTGATAAATAAATTGCTTTTGCTTTAAACAGAGTTTAAACAATTTAAAAAGAAAATACGATAAATAAAACACTGGAAATGGTTTTACAATAGGCAGTTGGGGCCATTATGGAGTCAAGGGAGGATCTAAAATATGTGTGTTTTCAAACACACCCTTAATTACTCTAAGTTGTAACTCATCCTAAAGATATTCCTGGAAAACTCGACAAGAAGTGCTGACTTTTTCAGTGAGAGACAGATAAAATCATGCACTGTTAAATTTTATTAATTAAGCTATCACCTGAAGAACACTCATTTGCAAGTATATCCTTGGCCAGTCTGTCTTCATATCTACTTACAGAGAGAGTTTAGAGCACCTACAGGAAAAGACGAGACGTGCTTTAACCCTTGATTGTGTATATCCCTCTTTACATGCCTGGGCTGCAAGCCTTGAATTCTATGGCAGCTGAGTTCTCTACAGCAGGGACAGTCCCAGTAAGTGGACGGAGTACAAACAAACTTCCTGACTTGAAAGTGGTTTTGACTTTGACAAAGAAAGTGAAAAAATCAGTGTAGAAAATATTTTTTCCAGTGCCTTTCTCTCCTCCTCAGAGTAACAACCTAAGCTGACATACTTCTACGCAGGACTTTTCCATTCATGTTTTTCCTCTTCTGCACCATCACTTTCCTTTTTTCAGTGAAGAGAATAAGCAGAGAAGAATAAAGAAGGACAAGAAGCAAATGCTGAACTGTAGTGTCTTGTTCCTCTGAACTGGGCTCACAGTAGGTAATTTGTGTGATAGTTTCCCACCATATGCAGGAGATTGGGTGAGATCCTCTCCTGGCCTAGCTTACTGTGATGCTGGGAATCTATGAACACTTTAAGAAATTTTTTAAGCAACAACAGTTTCTGGAGATGGAGAAATGCAGAGGCCTTCCTTTAGCTCAGTAAGCATGATACAGGTATGCAAGGAGCAAGTGAGAAAGCAGTGGGAAGGACTATATTTAGCTTGCCACAGTGGACAAGTGGTGTAGGCAGCACTAGATGTAGGGAGTGAGCCACAGCATCTCCTCAGGATACTACCTGGAACCCACCATGAGTCATCTGTTCTTTTACTCTCATGACTTTTTCCACAGCATTGGTGTGGCATCTTCATGAAGAAGAGAAAATGTTTCTATTTTAGCCCTATTTCTAACCAGATGGCTAGATCATGCCCTTCTAAGGGCTGATGTGGGTAAGCGTGCAGGCGTCTAGGCCACCATGCAGAGCCACACACCTACCAAAGAAAGCTCAGTTTTCTGTAAAAAAAAAAAAGGAGCAGGGACCTGTTGTGTGCACCTAAAGGTCATGTCACACAGCCAAGCACCCATTCTTCTTAGTTAGTTCTTGATATGTCCCTGTTCATGAAGTCACCCTTCAGAGCTGCCCGTAGTGGAAAGACAGAGGTAGCTCCTGTTGTGGGCACTCGAGACAGCCTCAGAAACAGTGTTTCTGACCAGGAGCAGTGCCAAGAGTCTAGACGCCAATTTTGGGTGAGCTGAATCACTCTCGCAATGCCTTACCCATCCATCTTGCATTCCTTACACCTAACCAGTTTGGGCGCCTAAAGCAAAAGGGTTTGGTATCAGCCTCCCCTGGAGACTAATTAGATTCAAGTCCTAATCTTGTGAACAGTTAACTGTACAAAACTGAAAACCTCCAACAGAAAGGGCTGAAAAAGCCAGCAGCCTAATGAGTGCTTTGTGCCCCTCAGAGCTCACTGCCCCAGTCCCCTTTGCAAATCAAAGCAAGCACAGCTAATCTGATCTGAAGACTCTTTCATCCTAGGTGAGAGTCCTAACCGCAGCCCTGTGGGTTGTCTGACTGTCTCTCTGCTCTTTTATTTAAAGGAAAACTGTAAAATAACTCTCTTTTTCTTCATATGGAAATGGGGGGCATTTCTAAAATCCCAGGAATATTTGCAAGGCAGGAAAATAATTTCCTGCCCAGCAGCAGCCACAGGTCGCCATCACGGCCCTCTCAGACTGCATACAGGCTCTCTATAATTGTGTGTTACACTCAAATGGCGTCACTGTTATGAATATATTGTTTTGTTTTGTTTTGTTTGGTCTTTTTTCACTTCTGAAGGGTTATTTCAGTGTGAGAACAGCCCCAGACCTGATGAATATACCTTTGTGTGCAGTTCTCTAAGTACAGTATTTCTAGGTTAACAGTCATGGACTTAAAAGCCAGCTGAGAACTTGGAGGAAACTTTATTAAAAATCGTCTATCTGTCTGGAATAAGAGCCCAGAGTTTGCAATGTAAAATAGTTACTTATGAAAAATGCATTCTTTTAAGTGAAACAGAACTCAATCTTTCTGGCAAAAAGCCAGAAGCTGAGTTTCTGTTCCAAAAAGCTGTCAAAAAGCAGACAACAAAAAATGTCTGTCACATTTATAATATCACATTCTGTGCGACCTGGTGAGCAGATGAACTATAGATCAGGAAAAGAAAACTTCCGTCACAGTTCAAAGCAGCCAGACAAAATGGGATGAGGGGGAAAGCCCACCTTGAAAAAGGATTTTCCTCCCCGCTTCAGGCATTCAAGGACTTGGACTGTATCTGTGGGCCGTGTTTCTACCTCTAGGCAGTGATATTGTGCATAGCAGTGAAGACATCGGTGTGTAGACATATTCATGGAGAGGTGTCATTTGAAAGTGGCGTGCTCACGCCTGGACATGTTCCTGTGCGACGTGATCTAGGTGGACCTGCTTCTGCAGCAGGGTTGGACTTTATGATCTCTAAAGGTCCCTTCCAACCCTACCATTCTATGATTCTATGATCATCCCTTTTGTTGTCATATAACATTGCTGGGAGTAAGCAGAAGAAGAGGGATCCTGGAGAGAGTGGTGAGAAGAGCAGACTCCATGTACTGAAGCATCCCTCCTGCAGGGAAAACCTTCCACTTTTTCTTTGTGGCCATGGGCCTTAAGACAGCATTCCACACGGCAGTGCTGGATCGGGTCCTTCAAAATCTTCAAAATTTTGGTGGTTGTTTCATGACTACAACTTTTAATAGTACTAGCAAGGTATTGTGGTTTTCTTCTATGCCCCAAGCATTTTACTTAAGAGTCAGAGGGCTTTTAGTGGTGTGTAAAGTTTTTCCATCAACAGCGAGTGTTACTTGGTAGCTTTCATTGGGCAGACTAAGGGAAAATTTCCTTTTCATTCAATAGCTTTTGCTTTGGCCAAAATTTTATGTTCTTTTTCCCTTTTGTTGATCTTTCTTAAAAAATAAACAAACAAAACAAATCAGAACAGGAAAAGCTTTTCAAAGTGCTAAATTTTACAGTTTAGATGCTTTTCATCTTCCTTTCCCCAGCGAATTAAAAAGATGCAAACCCTGGAAACTAGCCCTCTGATGTGTAGACGACATTTGCACATTTACTTAGGACAGGGAATGATGTGAATTCCTATTGCCTGCATCCTGAGGTTGTGTATTATGAGAAAAAAAGACACTCCAGTGGATGGTGGGAATGTAAATGTGAATGCTTTCCAAGTGAAACACCCTTGAGTGCGATGCAGCTTGACACCACTTTGAAATTCTCAGCAACAAGCTTACGTGGCTCCTTGCCCACTGGACTGGTTTGTGGCTCCCATTTTCAGGAAAGTCTCTTTAGGAAGCCCAGATGCCTTGGCCACCTCTGTTGTATGAGACAGTGAGTGCCTGGGAGCAGACTGTTGTGCATCTCAGTGCTGTGACAACTACACCCTTTGTGGATCCTGTCCCAGGTGCCTCTGTCTCCCTAGAAAAGTGGATTTAGGCTTCAAAAGAGCTGCTTAGCTTTTCACCAGCACTACTGGCAATGTCAGTTCTCTCCACTTATGACCAGGAATGCATGATGTAGAAAATGACAAACTCAGTATAAAAGGCCTTCCTTTTTCTCACATCCTAAACCAAAATTTGGCTCAGGTTGCCCTTGTTTGCAGGAACAAGTGAAGGATATGTGAAGAGTCTATTGCAGGTGTTTTATTTGAAATAACTCTGGGCAAAAAAATATGTTGATTTTCAGCGTCTTGTGTTTCCTGAATCTGTTCTTCATCTACAATTTAATGTTCCTTCTCTAGCCTTTACACTTCCATCAAAATTCATTTGGTTATAATAGTATTAATAATCCTGATCTGTATTTTACTTTCTTTCATCTCCGTACACCACCTTAAGAAGTGAGAGTGAATGGGAATCATGAAATAAATTTATAAAGGTTGTTAATGAATAAAGGCCTTGCAAAGTCAGAATGATGTGTCACCAGTGGGAGGGAAATGCTTACATGGTTGGAGAACAACAGAGCAAACCAAGTTCTCATTAGCCACAAAGATTCTAGATAAGACATATGATATTGAGGGGGCACCAAGCTATTGTGAAGCAAGAGTGAGATACAAAGGAAGAGTTAGATATACTGACCCTGAGAAAATGGCCTGCAGGCTTTTACTCTGATGTTCACTGGATGACTATGTAGAGAGAGGAGGGCTTGTCTTTCAGGAAGCATCTTTTTTTGTTGTGCATAACAACAATTGAATTGCATTGCAGTTGGGAAGGTCTGGCTTTTAGGACATGAGTGTGAAAAGCAAACCAAAAGAAATGAATTCTTTTTTTCTGAAAGAAAGACTGCAGCAGTGTGCCAGAACCATGATGGTACATGTTATTCTGCAGTTTACATGAACCATAATCCCTTCAAACAGAGATTCTGTATTTCAGAAAAACTGTTCTGTAACAAGTGCTACTCCAGCTTCTTTATTCTCCCTTAAGGAGCACATCTGTCTTTGGCAATAACAGCTGTATCAACAAAAGTACTAAAAAATCCTTAGATTAACTATATTTGGTATTTCCTAAAATCAAAGCACCGTATTAAGTGATTTACTTCCTTTTATTTGGAGGTATAATTACTTATACTAAATTATTCTCAGGAAAGTGATTAAAAGAAATTTGCCCTCCAGAGAAAAACGTAGGAAAGATTAAAAGGCTCGCTTTTCTTTTTTGCCTTTTTCTTTTTATTTTGTAAAACAATATTTTTGTTTTGTTCTGTTTTGTTTTTCTTTTAAGAGGATTGCATTAAATTGTACTGCTGGAGACATAAAGCAAAATTAATTAGAGAACATATTTTAAAAGGAAGCTGAAACTGATTATGAGAAAAGTTGGTGAGAAAAAAATGCAGAGGAGGTAAGTGGAATCACACTCCAGCATGACTTGTTTGAAAGCTTCAAGCCCTTTCCTCTGAGATTAAAGCATGCCAGTACTGGAGGAGACAGCCTGCGAGGCGAAGGTTAACCTTAAGATAATGAATTAAATTTCAAAAGCAGGTTTGAAATCCCTGGATGTCTGTCTCGATGTTAATTGCAAAGCAAGGTTAGTGATAATAAAGTACTGGCAACCCAGAAAATACCCAGAATAAGACTCTGAGGTACCTGAATATTTTCTGTAGCTGTTGTGCCAGTGCAACTGGCATAGTCTTGTTTCTCGTGGAATAAATAACAAAATGGACTTCAATGATATGTTAAATTTAATTTTAACAAAGGAGGAGCAAAATAGAATCCTCTTGTCCGATTTACACGTCCCAGTGTAGTAAGAATTTAGTTTGTCAGTCCTTATAATCAAGTAGCCGCCTCTTCAAATGTGTAGTATATGGTACCTGGTGTGCCTCTGAAAATGAAAGAGAATCATCTTGTTCATTACGTTTCCAAATGTAACGATTTTAACTCAAGTATCTAATTTCATAAGGTAAAAGCACTGGTGTTCAGCAGGGCTTTGGTGAAACTTGGTGCAGTGCACAAGTGTAAGAGTTGGGTTTCTGTGAAGGTGCTTAGTCCTCAACAGAGAATCCTACACAGCCTTCTCATGTTCTCTTGGATCTTACTCTGCACATCAGCTATGAACATTTCCTGCTGAGATTCACATGCCACCGAGTTTACTTGCATGTCGTTCAATGCTGTGAAGGTTCTTTGGGCAATTAGAAAACCGAGCAAAAATTCTTGATGGTAATGTTGCTCCAAGTCACCTGCTTAAAAAAATCCTTACACCAGTTTTTGCTCAAAAGGTACTTGTTTCAACCTCGGCAAGTCTACAGCAAAATGCAGCATGTCTGAATATGATTTACATCTCCAGGCAGTGAGTGCTTCTAGTGTCAGTACTAAAAAAAATGCAAAGTAAATTGAGTCATAAGACTTTGGCAAGGTGGATGTGTGAAATGGAAGATTAACATTCAGGGAGATCTACTCCTTCCATAGCAGTCAGAAATGTACAGTGTATGCTTGGAAGTCTAAGGAGCTGTATGAACTTGAAAATCAGAATTTAAAGAGAGGTTAATTTTTTCAGTAGCTGTCATCACTGTATAATGTCTGTGAAACAAATTTAATGCACATTTAGTTTTCAGTTTTCATCATTTCATTCAACCAATGATAATGTTTCAGCATCAATCATATACAACAGAACAGTATGGAGATGTGATAAAAAATACACCCAAAATTCATATCTAAACTGAAACGCTGAATATATCTACTACCAATCAATAGAACTATATTGACCTTATTTTTCCTTCTTCAGGCAACATGTATCTTGCAAGATCTGCTATTTTGCATTTGATGGTGCAAAGTTATCATAAAGATCCCTTCTCATCTTCTAACTAATTTCCGAGAAAATCAGTGGAATCAAGTTAATGATATGCATATGGACAAATCAGTGCCATTTTCACATTCAGAAAGAGATCGTCTCCATGGAAAAATTTCCAAAAGCATACAGTGCTGAATAAGCTGCTTCCACTCCATAGCACCTAGTATATTTCCAATTCAGACTAGCATTTTGGGACTAAAATCTGCTTTTATTTTGGAGCACAATTTGCACATAAGGGGATATTCCAGGAAGCCTATTGTGATTTTGTTTATTTTACAGTTAGAAGATTTCTCCAGGGAGATAGACAACAGGTTTCACTGCAACATCATCAGGATGTCAAAAACTTGAAGAGAGAGTAAATGTTATTTATTTCTCTCAAAGTGTGTTTTAGACAGCCACAAAGGGCTCCTTCTGGAAAGGAAAATCATGCCTAAACATATTTAAGATTATCATTTGAGTACTGAAAGTGTGTCACATTAGGAGAGTTTTCAAGAGCTTAGCTAATTTAGAATATAAATATGAAAATTAAGTAGTGGCTTGATCACATTTTACCCTGAGAAGGTATTTGGTAATACTTCTTTTTCTTTTTTCCAACTAATGGTCAAACCATTAACAGGAAACAAATTGCTGGAACTTCAAGCCAGACATACTCAGACAGAAAGCAAAGCAATCTTTTTTATCACTTATTAAAGCCCTTATCCCCCTGGAAGAGTTTGCCAAGATGTGATAGATTTACTATCACTTACATTTAAGTGTGGTATTAATAGTAAAGAAATGAGCTGTGGAACTGCTTCCCAGAGGATATTGAGGATGCTAAAGCTTTCCATGGGTCCAACAGGCATTTTGACAAATTCACGGAAGAAAAAATAATTGAGAACAGTTAAACTCCCCAAAAGACTCCATCTCTGGCTCAGGAAATCCCTGAACTACAGAGACTGTCAGCCATGAGGGCAAGAAATACATGTCCTGGTTTGCATCCATCTGGCTAGACTCCATCCCTTTTCCTTCCCAATACAGGGAAGCCTTGCCCATAATTACCAGCTGCAAATGGTCTCTGGCCTGGCTGTCTCTCAAACAGTGCCTCAGCATTATGTGGAAGAGCTGGCCAGGGCCAAACCTGAGCCAAGGAGAGTGCTAAAAGTCAAGTGGAGTGAGCGATCTGGGGCAGCATCAGAGCCAACATCACAGCTGTCATCACCTCCCTGGTACTGGCACAGCCCAAGATCCCACAAACTGTTTCTAAGGGGATTTGTGGAAGGCAATTGAAAAGAGCAAGTGGCTAGTTGGGAAACTTAAATTCACTACAGAGAGCCTGCTATTCTTCTGAAAATGCAGCTGTGTGCAGGGTGGGTAGGATTCAGACCACCACTTGGTTTCAACCTGGGGCTTTGTTGAGGCTGGCTACAGGAACCCAGAATAAAAATTCCGTGGCATTTATGCCACTGGCAGCCAGGCAAATGCTAACATATATCCCTTCTGTCCTTAAAAATCTCTGGCTATGAGGACAACACATCACTGCTGGTTTTGCTTCAATACTTTTGGGGGGGCTGCACTGACTAGTTAAATCAGGAAAAAGCTGCTACCATGAGGACCTCTTATAACCAAAACCCATACAGCATAGCGATGACTGTGCAATGACATTGCTTGCATTGTGATTTTTCAGCTACAGTGGAAAAATGGCGTTAACTAACAGCATGTAAGACCAATTGCACAAGTAAGGAGTACGAAAATTTAGTTTGATAGTCCCAAACTATCATATGCTTTTAAAGGTTTAAATCCTTTTATGTTGTCTGAGGTATGTGCTTTAGGGATGTACAAAAAGAAAAAACGAAAAAGAAAGTATTGATAGTAAAGAACATGAAAATGCAGTAAAATTTTTCTCTTTGATAAGTTTTGGGTTTAGAAATAATGAAAGGACAAGGATGCCTGATTATTTCACTGTTGGAGAAAGATCTAAAGAACTTATCACTCTTCTTTGAAATGACAGTCATAATACTCTCCATAGCAGTATGGAGGTCATTCCCTCCTCAGCATTTTCCAACAAATAAATACAGAAAAAGAAAATAATCCTTTAAACAGAGAGCCTTTTGTTTTATGGCCATACAAAGAGACTTCAAACAAGCCATTTCAAAGAGAAATCTTGGCTACTGCTTTGAAGAAATCATTGTTCACAGATATTCTAGATTGTCTGAATGCCTCTTTGCATTAAATATTACTTAACTGATACCATTTATTATTTGAATTTATAGGATTTCCACTGTCACACACTGAGTTTTTCACATCATACAAGTTTCCAGTTGTGGAAGGAATAAAACAGTCAATGCAGAGGTTTCTTTTGTGTACTGTAGACCAGCAGTTGTAATTGCTAAAGCCTCATCTCAATTTGCTTTGGAAGTCTCCAGTCTTAATTTTTAGCTCATGGCTAACATTCTGACAATTTTGTTTCAACTTCACTGATAAGGTAGTAGGATCAGTCCCGTGACTGCTTATCAGCATCATTTCTCATCTTGGCATTAGTAAGAACGGATGAGAGTGAGGAGAAACAGTGTGGAAATAAGAATATCTACTAGCATTGACACTGGCCGACAGGAACGAGATTTTTTACAGAGAAATCAATTTGAAATACCATTTCCAGCAGTTCATGGGAAGATATAGGCCCTTTTCCAAGCTTTTCTGTATTGCAGGCTGATAAAATTCAGTACAACAAAAAACATGAATTAGAAACCATCCACATTCAGAAACAAAGACAGCACTCTGCCCCTTATTGCAAATCTTTACTGCTTTCATCATGACATGTTACAAGGCTTATTCTAATCTTTTAAGAAGAACCACCAACTGTTTAAGGTTCTCATGGGAACTACTGAAGACTAATAATGACTGATCTCATTTTTCTGACACTTGACTTTGATCATTTTGAAATATCTTGTCATCAAATATGTCCAACAGTCACATGTTTAGTTAAAAGGATGCTTTCCTGTAGATCTGCCATAGGTGGCAGTCAAAAGATTGAGTGCAAGTGATTTTGCTTCACTGACAATAGGCTTTCAAGCAACTTTTTTTTTTTTCACTAATCATACCACATTTCTTTACAAACTATGCAGCCCTTCATTTGCCTACCTATAATCCATCTGTCAGCTTGTGATCTGAATGCGTGCAGGTCATACCAATGAATCCTAACACCAAATTGTAATTTAGACCATGATGTTTTTGGCATTTCCACTGGCAAAATCACTTTTTTTTTTTTTTACTAGAAACCTTACCCAGACAGTCTTTAACATTTTTTTCTACTTGTTCAGGGTTTCCAGATGTTCATTAAGCACCTTGGAGTTAAGGGGTAATAAATCTATCTGGGCCGTGGTGCATTCAGAAACCTTGGTTATGTTCACAGTATGCATACAGGTGAAGCCTGCTGCTTTTACACTTACACTGTGCAAAAAATCTATTGCTCAGTTGTTGTGGGCATGAGCAATGGATCTCACTCCCACTGTGCTGTGCAGATTTACTCAGCTGAGCACTGCAGCTACAGTAAATCTGCAACTCTGGGAAGCACGGTGTATGTGTGTGTGTACATGATGTGACTGTAGCTATTTGACGTGTAGAGTCAACATGATATGTGTGAGAAGGGTAGGACCAGCTGGAGGCAGCAAGTTGGGCATTCAGCTGCTACCATGGTAGCTGCAGACTTCCTGAATGTATGTAAAATGTCTGTGGACATATATTTTATCTTGAGAATTGTCAGACACAAATATGTCAGCCTAGACTTAAGTGACAACATGAAGAATCATGAGTTTATTTGTTGCTGCAAGTGCACAGCAGAAGTCAACTGACGTGAGAATGGAAAAAAAGTATTGTTTCTCTATAGTCTACAGAGGACTTGAGAAAAAAATGGTACAAACTGAGCTGTGGGACTGTGGGCATTTGGTTTTTAAAATTACAAAAATTCAGGAATTCTTTCATTGAAATTCTAATTCTGTGGTTTACCAGCCCTCAAAATTCATCACGTATCAACACAAATCCCTTTCCACCCACCTCCTTTCTTTGCATTCAATATTAACCAATGTATGTTATTGCACTTGTATTTCATGATCTTTATGCAAACAACTTCCTTAGTTAAGGCTGCAGAAATAGACTGGGGAGACAGACTGGCAAATGCAGCACAACTTTTCCTCTGAGAACTTCATCTACAGCCCTAAAATCATGCCAGCACCTGCCTGTTTTGATGAAGTTCTCTGTAATAACCAAAACATGTTGTTCAGGCTCTTCAGGTCCAATTGGTAAAGTCAGTGTAGGAAGCAGAAGCCTCAGAGAAGCCTCAGAGCTATCCTTCAAGTCTTTTTTATGGCTTTTACCTTTCAGATTGGATTTGAAATAGACCTCTGGATCCCTCTTAGACACTGGAAAGCATAAAGACTTCTTCAGTTCTGAAATGGCCAAGATGTTAGATGGTTCATTTAGCCACACTAAAGATGGGAACATCACTACTTTCAAATGGGGAGGCTGGTTCTCTGTCTAGTGTATATTTGTACTCCTTCTCTCTCATTCCAGTAGTCACTAAAATCTGCCTCTGTATCAAGTTTTAGGAAAAATTCCTACTATCAAATGGTCACCAGAGGTTTACTTGAACTTTTTCATTTGCACTCCACATGATGCATCTGCACAAGGCATGCTCCATTGCAGGGACGTACAGGGCCTTCCCTGCAATGGCAGTGCTGTGCCAGGTCTGAGCACACAGAGTTTGTCACCACTGTGTCTCTGAGTCCCATTGGGCTCAGGCAGTAGGGATGTTGCTTCCTGAACTGAGATGAACAGGAAAAGAAAGAAAACAAGGAAACATAATTGAATGAGAAGAAGGTGAGCTGTGAGGGATAGAGATGGTGAAAAAGTAAAGGAGAATTGGAGATGCATAGCAAAGAGACTGGGCATGGAGGACTAAGAATGGCTGAGCAATGAGATAAGGGCTGGGAAAGGAGAGGAACAGGGCAAGATGAGGACACTGGGACTTTGGTGAGTGGAAAAATGATAGGATAGGCCTGGAGAGGGACATTTTGGATGGGAAAGGATGGAACAGATCAGGTAAGATGTAGATGTGAAGGTGTGTGTGACTTTGGACAAAGTCTCACCACTTTCAGGCTGTCCTTCCAACAGGAGATGGGGGCCTGGACCACTGCCAGCAACTGAAGCATCAACAGTGGTCTGGGACACCACTGTGGCACTGTACTCATTTCCCTTTGCTAAACATAAACAATAAAATGCTCCCCTTTAATTTAGATACACAAATGTTTTCTGTTAAAAAAACTGTAACTGAGGTTGCTATTAGTCACTCAAAAGTCAGGGCTGGCTGTGCAGTTTTGGTTCACTTTCCTTGGTGATGGTCACATGAATAAATCAATAGCATCTCCATGTTTGGGCAGCCTTAACTCTGACGTTTTCTAATGTCTGTGTTTCTGGGTTTGCTTTTCCTGAGAAAACTCTCCAAAAACTTTCATAAATAAATTCCTGGGTTTTGTTTCCTGTTTTTAGTCTAAGACTTCAGTCAAGATAAAAAGAGGGATCTTTAATGCAAGTTGTGTTCTCTCAGGACAGAGCAGGAATTGTTAGCGCTGAAGACAATACTATCATTGCTTAATTTTAATCCTTAAAACTGTATAAAAATGAACAAACAGTCTTGATTCTGCCATTCCATATTTAGTGTGCTTGACTGCTGCCTTTACAAAATATTTTTAGCATGGTTTTGTGTAGATGACTGCGTATGTGTAAGAGAAAGAGACGTATTTTTTCTTCTTTTTCATTAGCCCACTCATCCACACGCGCTGATGAAAAACTGGCATGTTTATATGTGTACAAAGATGTCTGTCTGCATAAATTAGATGTTTTGCATCTGAATCAGGCAATGTGTTTCTGCAGCAGACAGAGCTGCCTTTCTCCCCCAAGGCTGCTGAGCCCATTCCTTTTCTGAGCTGTGTAGTCGAGAGGCAGCAGTGGTACTTCTAACTCTCTTACACCATTAAACATGTTTGTTAGGGTCCCAGAACAAAGCTATAGAGCCAAAGATATAGAGCCAAACTCAACTACAGCCATGGCTACCTGGAATCTTTCCATTGACCTTAATAGGACTATGATCAGACTCCAGCTATAAACAGTTCAAAAGAGATAATGTAGATGCTTATTTTGTTTTCCTTTGGACTGCTTAATCTATGTCACTTAACCACGTTTTCTTAGCATCACGTTCACCCTGCAGTTGGCAGGTACTATTATTTGACTTTTACCTGCTAACTCTGCAGTCATCGTGTCTTTGTGTTGGCCTGTATGTTGGTAGGCTGAAGCAAGACTTTGGGTGCACTGGTGCCTGCAGGAGAGATTTTTTTCCTCTTCCTTTTTCTGTTTGCCAGTCATCCGTGGCCTGAGCTGCCTACATGAGCTGAGCTTTGCTTTGGAACTGTAGCTTTCCATTAATATTGGAGGACCATTGCCTTGTAAAAGGGTGTAGAATAAGGCATAGTTCAGGATGAAAAGTTGGCAGCCGTGCAGTCTGGGGACATGAGAGGACAGGCCACAGAGAGTCAGAGTTCAGCTCTCTGTTGGGATACCAAACCTCAAGTGCTTCGACAAGTTCAGAGACATCAGTCTCCCCTGCTATACCTAGAGATCTGGGGGCAGTGGGGCCAGGTAGCCACAAGACTAAGGCCTCGTGCCCCATTCTGAATCTCCCAACTGGTAGAGATGTTGGTTAGTCAGGGCAAGGATGGGTTGATCCAAAAAGGTTGAAGGCTCCTGTTAAATAAGCTCTTCCTTTTTTTTGTCACTCGTGCAAAAAGGGTCTCAGGTGCCAGCAGCCTGTTTTCTTGGGGTTTGGCCAGGCCTTTTCCAGCATTTGAGATTCCAGGCGAGCTCCCATCCCAGCACTGGGCAGCCTGCCTCAGACCTACGTCAGATGAAGTAAACTTGTATAGTACCCCTCTACCCCCAAAATAAATGCTCCCAAAGCACTTCTGCTTCTCTGTTCCTTTCACTGGGAAGGCAGTAAATTAACCTAAGTTTGGAAAAGTGAAGTTTTAAACTTCTTGGGCTGAAACTGCTTCTGCAAATGGTGTCACTAAGCCAGGCTTCACAGCCTTAGACTTCTTGGCTCCGTATCACCCTTTATAAAATATACATTTTTTTGATAGGTCAAACACTGATAATTCCCTTGGTTCCATAAAGAACATGAAAGAATGGCTTTTGATGCCTCTGGAAACTTGCAGTGTGCAGTGTTTTAAGGGAAAGGCCCTTACTTCATGCAGTATTTTGGGTTATTGTGCTTGAATATTTTGTTTCATATTATTTACTGCTGCAGATTCTTTTTTTTTAATTATCTCATTCCCAGGCGATAAAACACATGGCTGCAACACAGAGACAAATCAAAAGAAAAGGATAATTTCTCTTTAGGGATGTTTTGGCCCTGCTGATGGACTACACGGTGGCCCTTGAATCTCCCAGCATGGGGCAAACTGGACATCCAGGCCTGCATGTTGCAGGGAAGTATGGCTCTGGCCCCACATACCATGGCTCATTCCTGTTTCTGGTTAGCCTGTTGTCTGCTCTCACAGAAGTGGAAGGTGCAGCTACTTTCTAAGCAAGATTTCAAGGTAGACATGTGTGAATTGCATTGTAAATAAGAGATACAGCAGGATCGGGCTTTTTTTGGGTGCATTAACTTCAAGAGAACTTATCTTGATTGTTGCCTGTGCACAAACAGATTTTGGCCCCCTGTGGAGTCTCTTGACTTGCACAATACGAGGAAAAGTGATGCCAGAACATAAATTAAGAAGCATGAATGAGTAAAACACAAAGGAGCTTATTTTGTGCTAATAGTTTAGCAAAGGCATTCAGACACTTCTAAAGTTAGCACATCGTGCTGCCAAGAGAAACATTGCAGCAAGGAAAAAAATACCTTGCTGAATAGCTGTCTACCATCAGATACGTCCTGTTTTTCAGCCCAGACAAATACAGTGTGACTCTGCCAAGTACACACTTTGGTTTTCTTTGCCTTATGTGGGATAAATACTTCCCTCTCCCTTCCAAAGTTAGTATGGTAATTAACAAAAAAAAAATCAAAGCTGTACCTGGTAATAATGTGATGCTTTATCTGTAGTAAGGACCTTCAATCACAGAAATTACCTTGTCTAATCAATTAGATGAAATCTCAGTCAGCTTGTAATATAGACTGCCTAATTCACTTGTGGCTTCTGGTTGCTCTTCCCAGCACTGCTAATAGCTTCAGTTAGCACTGTATCAGAGGTACTGCAAAGCAGAACTGTGTGAGAAACAAAATAGATTTGGCAAATGTGTTTTATGAACAAAAGTGCTGCTCTAAAAATACATTGCCTTGCTCACACCAAGAAGTTAGCAAAAATCTTGTTTGAAGCTGCTCTATAACTTCACTCAGGCTTCCCTATCCTTGTTTTATAATACAACTGTAAATGTAAGATCATGTAATTAAAGACCTCATCAAGTATACACGCGAAAAGTACACTAAATGAAGGATACATTAACAATTTTATTTCTGGTACTTCTCAACTTCTGAGTGCCTGACACTGCAGTTTGAATGTTAATGGAATCTAATTTGTGTCTGCAACAGAGACCATGTTAAATATCCCCCAAGTAAAAACACCTGTCACTGGAATATCAAAGGGTCTCAGCTGTGCAGTGTATATGTAAGTAATTACAGTAAGTAATGAGCCTTTGTTATTTTCCTATCACAGAGAGCCCAAGGTTAGCTGGGCCCCACTGAACAACCACCCTGTATAACCACCCACAGGGGTAAGTGTCCTCTCTGCTGTGGAGGCTGCTTGCTGCAGGAGGCAGCAGTATGGCCAAGAAACATGAGATGCTGCTGAAGTCTGCCTGCCCTTGGTCTTGCTCTGATTGCTGTGGTAAAGAGAGGGGCTGCTGCCACAAGGGAGAGAGGCAAGAGGCTATGCTGAAGGAGTCACGACAGGAGTGGGCTGATGGTTAGTAATAGTTTCTTTGCTAAGAATAAGCATGGTGCCTCAGATCGGGTTTGGGGTTCTGCCAGCTGTGGCAATGACTGAGCCCTAGGGCTGGGGCTCCTGGGGCTGTGGCAGGCTGAACCAGGGCAGCCCTCTCCTGTTTGCCTAAGACTGACAGCAAGGCTGAGCTTGAGTCAGAGCCCACTGGCTGTGGAGGAGCTGCCATCACTCGCTAACCCCCTCCTTGTCCCCATAACATGGCTGGAGCCAGACATTTGTCTTGGAGGCCTCTAGCAGGCCCCATCACCCTGTGGTACACGGAGGAGCACCTTGGCATCTCCAAGGTGCCAGGGGATTTAAGCTCTCCCTCCAAGCAGACTAGGAGCATGTGGAGAGTAAGGCATATGCAGAGCCTCTGCAGAAACAGGGTCTTTGTTGGCAAGGTGCCCCTTTTACCTTTAGCCTAGGGTTGCCATTTCAGGGTATAAATCAGTGAAAGTTTTGGCAGTGGATTAGCTTGATACAAACCACATAGCATTCCTCCTCCACCAACATGTGCAGTCTGTAATTCTTTTTTTTGATAGATTTCTGAGAACAATTTGCATTGTAATTCATTTTAAAGATAGATTGTTTTACAGTGTTTGATAGATCAACCCCAGTATTTGAAAAGCTGGCATCCAGATGCACAACTTGGAAAAAAAAAGAAAAAATTACTCTTGTTCAAGTGAGCTGTGGTGGTGTGAGATCACCTTATATGGACCTTGCTATCTTCCCCTGCTAGCAGAGAAATAACTTCTTTTGCAATGAAAATTCCTCATAGCAATCCTTTATCACTTGCAAAAGAAGTATAAAATGGGAAAGCAGAAGCCGGTGCATTCAGAGCAGGGAATTATAACAGTAATGTAACTTAATGTCATGGTAGCATGGATATGTCTGAATCATGGACTCTGGAGTTAAGGTTCAGGAAATACCAATTTCTGTTTAAAGATGCAGCCCATAAATTAATCAGGATGAATAATGTGATAATATATGAACAGCAGCTTTTAGGAAATCCTAAGGGTTTCAAAGCTCTGTTGAACCAAGCATACAAACTAATAACCCTGCCGCAGAGAGTTTACAATCTTCTGAGTTGAGGCGGATAAACGATGGGATAAAGGAAGGATTAATATGCTCATTTTGCAAACAGAGAATCAAGCTACAGTGTGATTATGAGCTAAATTTAAAGAAGAGGTGTGGGCTTTCTGGAGGCTGGGACAGCACCAGCAAATTTGTGACTCCTGAATGGCTACACAGAATAAGTGCTAAAGGAGGGGAATCAGATCAAAGACACAGCTCTTGGTGCATGGGAGGTGTGATTTGTCCTCCAGGAAACAGCGAGGAGAGGGAAGGAGGGATGGGACACCTCCCTCTAAGGAGCCCTCGGTGCTTGTCACTGTGTTTCAGGGCTCCTTTTCAGTCTCCTTGCTCTCCATAAATCATCTGTCTTCATATTCAGGGTGCCAAATGCTTGAGAATACTTGCTTTGAGAAGCTGACTGTGGCTTAGTAGTTTTTACTCTGCTCCTCAACAAGTCTCAGTAAACAGCAAAAATGATTTGCAGTCTGTAGGTGTCACTGGGATAAGCTGAGAGGTGACCAAGCCACAGCTCAGTTCTGTCGTGACTGGCACAGTAACACCTGACCATGTAGGAGGGGTGGGATTCAGGTACTGTGATCAGGTACAGGAGAAAGTGAGAGGGTGTTTCCTAGCTAACCTCGTGCAGGTCTCACCATGACTTCCTCCCCTCTGGGTCAGGCCCAAGACTTCTGCTGTTGTAATGATAGAATTTGGTGAACCTCATTTAGTTAATACTCCTCTGTTTTAGGCAGTTTGTTAGCAATATGCCATGGCCACTGCAAACACCTCCTCTTTGCAAGGGGGAAGAAATCAGAGAAGCCTTCCCAAAAGCTTTGCCTGTGCAATGCAAATGTTTCCCAGCTTTTGTGACAGTGTCTTATCTTTTCACACGTTCCTTCCCAAAATGATTCCCTCTAATATTACAGCAGACTGCTGGGCACTAGTAATAAATCAATGCAGAGGAAGTTAAGGATGCCATGTCCTCATCAGAGGAAATGTGGGTCCGTTGTGTAACGGTATAACCCAGTCAGAATTGAGCCCACGCTGCTGTGAAAGCTGCCACAGTGCCAGGATTTTAACATCCTCCCCTGGGAAAGGGCTGGGGAGCTGCTGAAGCTCTTGCCAGCAGCTGATTATCAACAAATATCAACTACAACGAGAGCTGTTTAAGATATAATACCATATGCATGTAATAAAATCCTGGTCTGAAGTGATCTGTACACAAGTGAGTCTTGTGGGGAGACAGAAACCTGTTTCAGCTTCACCTTTGTGTGCCACTGTATCGGCTGGGGTCTGCCCAGCAACTCATTCCAGGAAGCCCCCCTGCAAAGCCACATTCACTGCTTACTGCATATAAAATACATGGAAACCAGACAAGGAAAGATGATCAAATGTCACAGGAAAGGGAAAACAGATCTCAACCCAAATGTAAAGCTAACTGTTCTCAGATGGGGAAGGAGGGGCTCTGGTTTTCACGGTGCTACACAGTACTGTGGGGAAAGGCCATAAAAACTGGGGTCTCATAGAAGGTGGATGTTGCCCAGAGCAGGGTTTGTAAGCTGAGTCCTCCTTCAGGGTGATGATTTGATGTCAGCTATATATTTTTCAGCCATCAAAAAACCCCAGAAGATTCTTCTTCCTAGTAAGAGAATCTAGTAGCCCTAGTTCCTCTCTGCCCTTTGGACTGAATTATTTAAGCATGTATGTTGCAAAGCACTAACCACCCCAAAGCCCACTTTTACACATAAGCAGTGCTTTATTTTCTGTTCTGTTGCTGTCAGACCTTCCTCTACATATCTGCCTAGCTCTTAATTTTCTTAGATCTTACTTTGCTTAGTTTGCATTTATTAGGACATAAATAAAACATATGTTCCTGGGAAAGAATGTTGCAAGTTTGTAGACTTCTGCTTTCACTTTTTAATGTGCTTTTCTGCTCAGAAAAGATGACATATTTGAAAAATGGAAATGGAACTTATTTTATGCTTACAGAAGGAAACATATTTTCAAAATAGATGTGTGTCTCTTTCAAAACCTTCGAGGTGAGTTATTCATCTGGGATTGAAGTGCATTATGTCTTACCATCAATAAATATGTCTGTTTAAATGAGAGGCAGGACCATGTTTTCTCAAAGCTGTGTTTTCATGTTGCTTTGTTTTACAGATAGATGTTACTTCTGAGACTGCTCCAGGTTTAAAATCTGCTTGTTCTTAAGTAGAAATGAATAACGTAACTTTGGCTTTTCAGTTTGTAGAGAATGGATTTATATAGAGGCTGCACATTTGCACTGAACTGAAAACAGAGTGGCTTTAATTAAACTATATAGAGCAGACACTTGTGAATGAGCAAGAGAGTAAAAAACCCCTCATTTCACATGTTGAATTCTGACGCTGAAAGTATGAACAACAAAGCTCCCTCGTGTCCCTCCCCAGAGGTCCCACAGCACTGCGCCTGCTACTCCGTTCTCTCTGTGTACACACACTTGTGTGTAACCAGCTCTTTTATTCTCCTCATTACATTTTTTAGGTGATGATGCCAGCTGTGATGAGCAGATACACTCCTGTTGTCTGCCATGAGTCAGCACCTGGGGAATGGCAGACGATGGGAAAGTATCTGACTTCATCTTTTTCCCCTCTGATTGTAGCAGCTAACCAGGTAAATGCAAGGAATATAGATGAAGAGGGTAATCGAAGCCCAGTCCCTCCAAGGCATTTAAGGATCTTTTCCAAAGCTTTGAGGATCTCAACACTTCTGTACTCACAGCAGAACGAAGGGGAGGGATTGTGACTATAGATACATTTAAGGACTGTAGTCTTTTGTCGATGCTCTCCCTTTCCTTCCTGTAGGCAATGGGCTGACTGCCGTTTGCATTATGGTTGGTATACCAGCAGTGTCTGTAACCCATTGGAGATGTCTGAAAGTTGTTTTAAAATATAAGTGCTTTTTGGCAAGAAAATGCTGCTGTTACAGTAAGAGCAGAAAGTTAGGCTCTTGCAGTTGGTATTGGCATTAAATCACAGAATCACAGGATCTCAAAGGTTGGACAGAACTTCAAAAGATTTTCTAGTCCAACCCCCCTGCCAGAGCAGCACCACCAGAGCAGGTCACACAGGAACTTATCCAGGTGGGTTTTGAATTTCCCCAGAGAAGCTGGATGGTGAAGTAATAAAGAAAAGCATATTTCCTTCTCATCTTCATGTTCTTAATCAACCTTAGCAGTAAACTTGAAAGAAACCAACTCTTTGCATGTAGGCGACTTTGGCCACATCAGCATCGGACACTACCAGAGCCTGATCTCTGTCCCAAGGCAGGTTGGCTTGTCTGCCCTGGTCTACACTATGGACCTCTCCTTACCCCTAGACCTATGCGGCTCTCTCCAGACAGCTTTCGGGGACGGTTCCTGCTTTGGGCAATCTCCTAAGCAATGTGTGGGAGAGCAGTAGCTCAACCAAGCCAAAAGCTTGCCAACAGAAAAATGAGTTCTCATGTTCACTCTGGTGCTCTATCACTTTTACTTTACCAGATTGCTGTACCTCATACCTTCAATGTTCACGCTGGGTCTATCACATCCTTTAAACAGAATGTGGTTTGTTTTGAATATATGTCAACCTTTCCAAAGCATACCTTGGGTTTTACAACTGAGGATGCAAGCTTGGTTCTTAGCACACATTTTTCAAGAGCTCCAGAGAATGTGCCTGCCAAAATGCAGTATATACATGCAGAATATTTTCTTGCATCTATGGAGTGTGCAGGCTGTTACCAGTGTGTCTGCTATGGGATTAAACTGTTTTCTTTTAGCTCGGCCCTTAATTTCTAGGAGATGGATACTGAGGGTAACAAGCCAGGGAAGGTTTAGATTGGAGATTAGGAAGAATGTCAGGCACTGGCACAGACTGCCCAGGAAGGTGGCAGAGTCCCCCCCCCCCGGAGATGTTTAGAAGTCGTGTGGCTGAGATGCTGAGTAATGTGGTTTAGTGATGGACTTGGCAGTGTGAGGTTAGTGGTTGGACCTGAGGATCTTAAAAGTCTTTTCCAACCAAAATGATTCTGTGATAAGCCAGATTGATTGATTTGCTTCAGCCTGAACTGTTAAGTCCCTACTGAGGGCACCTCAGTAACAGGACAGAGCTATCGCCAGTATCCTGCAACAATCCTCAGAGCCTCCGGGCCCTATAGGCTGAGACACTGAGAGGGAGCAGAGTTGCCTAGAGCTTTCTGGCCTGTGACAACAGTGGGAGCTGGCACCTCACAACACGACTACCCTCTCTCTATGCAGACAGAAGTGAGATCTTACAATGAACTTCTCCCCTCTCTCCCCACTGCATATAGATTGCTAGAGTTTGGTAGCTAACAGAAGGAACCGTGATGGCTCTTTCTGCACCTGGTGTAAGGCTGAGCCATTACTAGCTGATGCAGCATTTGTATGTGATGGTCCCATGTTGCTGTCTGTCCCTGTTCTGGAGCCTATGCTTTCAGCATCACCCTCTTTGGACTGTTTTGATGAGAGCCTTCAGCTATCCTCCTAAAATGTCTCTGACTTATTGGCCTGTCTGACCCTGCTAGGAGATCTAGCAGGAAGTGTGTGCCACGAAATGTAGTAATATTATTTTTAAAAGGCAAAGAGAAGAAAACCTGATGTACTAGCTCCTCTTTAATAGAAAAAAGGACAAAGAAGAAAGGAGTAGATGGCAAATTTCTATTTGAATTCTGTGTGTAAATGATACTATTTAAACACAACTGAACTGACTGACAATTACAGGAGTTTTATTTATTTGGATATTTCTGAAACTTCATTACTCTCTAGGATGCCCTTTGTGAGAGATTTCTGATGATAGTTCCTGGTGATGAACAGTGTTTGTGCACGGAGAGGCTGATGGAGAAAATGAATGTTATCTCTTACTAACAGGAACGATATTTGCTGCCTGCCACTGGCTTGATGTTCGGTGTGATGGCCAAAGGCTGGGTTAATTTTATGGGGCTGCTTTTCAGTTTCCACAGGTGGATAGCATTCAAGATGTAACAATACAAAGTGTTAGACAGCCTCGCACAGGGTGGACCAGCCAGAGTATAGTGTGACGAGCAGGCTGGAAAAATCACAGTCTCCTAAATCATTTTGTCAGTTCTACTTTTTTTTTAGTAACAAACCAGAACAAACTGTGCTCCTTGTCCCAGAGAATATGGGAACTCTTAAAGTGAGACTTTTCCCTTCCATATGGCATCCAGTTGTTTGTTAGAGTCGGGCAATAGCCTTTATAGTCTTTATTTTTTTTTCCAGGAATCTGCCTCATAGTAACCAGTGCTGGGCAAAGGCTCCTTGGCAGTGTCTCAGGAACTTCAGGCTTTGGTCAGAAGCCAGCAAGGGGCTATTCCCCTTGGGGCTGTTTGTAGGTAGCCCCACAGTTTTAGAGGAGAGTTTAATAATGTGCATGAGGCCAGGCTGTGTCATTTGTTCTCGGGACAGGGCATGGATGCACCTGAGGCTCAGTGTGTGTGTGTGTGTGGGATATAAAGTGGCACTGGACAGGATACATTAGACAAAATGGTTGAGACAGAAGTGGTGGAGTCCAGATGGTTAGGACCTTTGCAACCGTTATGTTATTCACTTATTTACAGTGAAACCAGAACATGGAAAATTCCCCTGAGGACTCCTAAGCTGTGGCCTTGGCTGGCATCACTTAGTGTGCAGCAGCAGCACATGGCTGGGTTCAGGCTCAAGATGTGGACTGAAATGTCCTGCAGAAATGGCAATCCAGTGCCATGAACCGCTGACTCATCATGCAAAATTGTGACTTGGGCACAAGTCTGACTCTGCTCTAGGACAAACCTTTCCCACCTTTCTAATTAGTTGAAGCGGGCAGGTGTCTCATCAAGGACTGTGGGGCATTCATGGCCATTTAACCCAATCTGCTTTCTGTAACTTACAGTTCTCATTGCAGAACATGAGATGATTTTTCACAGTGAGTCTGGAGGGAACTGGAACTGTGCAAGCATTGTCCGGGCTCTTGTGTCAGAGCCTATTTAATGCCTAAGCTGATTAAATGACTACCTCCTTACAAATCATGTATCATAAAATGGCAGGCTTCTTCTATGAAGAGAGGGAAAATTTCATAAAATTCCTGAAATGCAGGATCTGAATGTTGACTTCCAAAAGGTCTGAAATCTATATGAATCAGGATCTTGAAATATCATAGTCTCACAGAATGGTAAGGGTTGGAAAGGACCTTTAGAAATCATTTAGTCCAACCTCCCTGCAGAAGCAGGTCAACCTAGATCAGGTTGCATAGGAACAAGTCCAGATGATTCTTGAAGACCTCCAAGAAAGGAGACTCTATACCTTCTCTGGGCAGCCTGTGCTAGGGCTCCCCCTCCCTCACAGTGAAATAGTTTTTCCTTACGTTTAAATGAAATTTTTTGTGTTCCAGTTTCATCCCGTTATGCCTTGTCCTGTCATTGGATACAACAAAAAAAAGGGATGCCCCAACCTCCTGAACCCACCATTTAGATATTTGTAAATATTAATGAGATCCCCCCTCAGTCTCCGCCGCACTAAACAGCCCCTGTTCCTGCAGCCTTTCCTCGTAAGGAAGATGTTCCAGTTCCCTGATCATCTTGGTGACCCTGTGCTGGACTTTCTCCAGAAGTTCTCTGTCCCTCTTGAGCTGAAGACCCCAGAACTGGACACAGTACTCCAGATGAGGCCTCACCAGAGCAGAGTAGAGGGAGAGCAGAACCTGCCTTGACCTGCTGGCCGCATTCTTCTTGATGCATCCCAGGATGCCATTGGCCTTCTTGGCCAAGAGGGCACATTGCTGACTCATGGTTAGTTTATTGTCAACCAGGGCTCCCAGGTCTCTCTCTGCAGAGCTGCTCTCCAGCAGGTCAACCCCTAGTCTGTCTGCTTCCTCACCTGTAGACAAGCTTCAGCTTTTCCTGGCACTGCCATACTCTGGTTACTAGAAATGAGGGAAGATGTTACTGGATACATTGACAGCCCACAGTGTCTGAGTACTCACATGTGAAGGGGACCTCTAAGTACCTTTTTGAGTTGTCCCTGCTCCATGTATCTGGTACAGACCCTTAAATGCTGGAAGACTAAGGTGATGGTGATCCCCAGTCTCTATCAATGTCTTTCCACATGCTGCCCTTTACTCTTAGGGAAAGATACAGAGTATCTCCAGCTGTCAGCCCTCCTCCTTTCCTGGTCCTTTGAAAATGAGAGTTGATTTTCAAACACAAGCACTTGTAAGGAATTGACCTTGCAAGGTTTGCCGATGCCCTGAAACAAAAGGGTTTATATTGCTTTTGAAATCATGTCCTCAGATCCGTTATTCCCATTATCCATATAAATGTCTAATCCCCTTTTGAATTGTGCTAAGCTCTTGGCACTGGTACTGTCTTGTGAAGTAGGTTCCAATGTTGTAAATTTTTTTGAGGGAGATTTTTTTTGGCATTGTGTAGTTTCTGACTTGCAATTTCATTGAATACTCTCTTGTGTTATGAGAGGAAAAATAACTGCCCTTCCTTTTCATCACTTTACCCTTTTATTATTTTGTTTACTTCAACCATTTCTAATCATTCTTTGTTTGAGATAAGGGGTCCTCATCTTTATGTCTTCTCTTCTCTAGCAATTGCTGCATGCCCCTGAACACATTCTGAGCCTTCCTCTGGGGACTACAAGCATATACTAACAATGTGATGAGTGTATTTGGTGACTATGTTCAAGGAGGGCATAAATGTGAGAATGCTAAACTCTTCTCATGATTTAATTGATTAATTAAATTATTTTGTATGAATTACCTTTCTACTTCTGCCAGTCTCACTTAAAATTAATGATGACCAACTGATTAAACACTACAGAACCAAATTTATTGTCTTGAATAGAAAAAAAACAGTTTTGCTTGGGCTGTATCAAAGCTGAAACTGGAGATTTACCTTAAACTATCCATTCTGATGGGACATTGATAGCTGTAACAAAGATTTAAATATAAAATAGTGACTGCTTAATAACCCCACCATCCTTTTCCCAAGCGTTCCTTACTTAGTGTACTCCTGTGTTTTGTGTGAGGATGAAGAACGGATAATCCCTGAAAGGGGAGGATTACTCAATCTTTCGTCTTAAAGTTTCAAAGAGCATTTTAAATCCCAGAATTATTTATGTAACATGTCTGAAAATGAAAACCTCTGAAATGGTTGCAATCTCTTAAAGCACACTGTGAAAGGGCTCCAATGACAGGAACCACTATTTATGTGGGATGAAAGCCAGCCCTGGTGATCTGATTTTATATTGTAATAGACGGGATTATTGATCCTGCGTCTCTGTGGTGAGTGCTCTAAGTATTTTGTGCACAACTTTTCCCCAGTTTCACTCAACCTCTCTTTTGCATTGGTGACCTTTCCTGAGCATTTTCCCTTGCAAAGAACGTGCAGGCAGTGATGGTATCGGTGAGCAGCCCAGACATCAATTTTCACTTTGTGATCATCTGAAACCTCTTGTGCAGTGCCTGGGAAATTGCTTGAGCCTCACTGACAGCTGTCCTTGTTGCTTCCTTTCTAGGACTGACCTAAACAGGTTTCTTAACCATATTGAGGTCTCGTATGTCTTAGAAAGATACCTATATAAGTAATCTTCCATGCATAATAAAAGCTGGTGGCATTTTATATTGAGAACATTTCATGGTCTGAAATTTTCTGTGTCTTCATAGAAATGTAATTTAATTAAATTTTGGCAGGTAATTTATAACTGCCACAAAAAATCAGAAAGGCCTTCTGTAACATTTTGGATAATACTGTAACTTATGTCTTCATGTAGAACACCATTGGCTGGGGCCATGCTGGCTGGTAGGTCGGACCTGACAAACCTTGGGGTGGGGGCTTCAGCAGGATGGGAAGGTCAAGGAGAGGTTTCTAAACTTTGACAGCTGCCTGGACAGTGACAGTGGGGATGGAGGGTGGTTTGGCAGGGGTCTCTGCTTCCTGCCACGTGTCTTGAGGCTCTCCAGGGACTGGAGAAAGACTTTTCTCTAGGAGACCTTGATGTCCACGAGCAGTGGATGCAGTTGGCTGAAGAATCAGCAGCATTAAGTGGGGGCCTGTCCAAACATTTTCCGTCACCTGAGGCATGAGACAATACAGCATCATTTACACCTCCCCAGAAACTCATATGAGGAGTGAGAGGAGCAGCAAGTTTGCAGGGACAGCTTGATATGGCAGTAATGCCGTGCAGCACCCAAAGGTCTGCTTCCTCAACCAGCTCCACACAGAGAGTTTGTACAAAATACCTAAGCATTAACTACATTTTTATGTTCAGAAAAGCAAATGACAGTCTGCAGTTTCTGAATATGAGCCAGAAAATTGTGCCTGCAAGCAGAATTCTCTTAATTTATAACACATTTCAACCGATTCAAAAGAAAAAAAAGAACCCCAGTCATAGGGCTGGTTCTATTTACAGGACAAATTCACAGTGTATAAAGGACATCAAGTAGGTGAAATTTGGTCTATGCTACCCCACACTGAGAAGAGCAGCTTTATACATTCTAATAAAAGAGAGTCAGCAATTTGATTAGTAGAAGGTTAACGTTTTAGACAGCGTATTATAATAAGTCTATAAATTGGCAGGCCAATTTCTTCTCGCAATACTCAATAATTCAATTCCTCATTTCATCCCATAATGTCCAACAGGAAGAGTAAGAACCCATTTAAGGCAAATGTGGATGAACAAAGCTGGATTTATGCTGTATTTGTGGCTTTGCTCCTCTGCAACTCTGACTCTTGTTATCACACAGAGCTGATTACAAAGTGCGTGAAATCTAAATGTAGGAAAACATAAGCCTGAAAATTATCTATCCTCAAGATGAGTATTTTAAAAGTGAAATTACACCTCACTCCTATGAGACAGGAAAAAGAAGAAACCCTCAAAAATAGCAGAATGAGCAAGTATTTGAGGGCTAAGGGGATGTGTGTGAGTGAGGGCTGGTGGGTTGTGTGCCTCGGTATGGAGGCACAATGAGAGGCTCTTTGCAGAGAAGCAATGGCACTCCCGAGGAGGCACAGGGCCAAAGGGGAGGGACTGAGCAAGGCAGGACGAGAAATCTACCCTGTGAAACACATTGCCTTCAGTGTCATATTACGTGGAGAAGTGGAATGTATACATAAACTGTGGAAAATTATTAATTTACAGGGAGTTATAGGCACAGAGGTTGCGTCACTGACAGCCCATCCAAATCCCCTGATCTTATCCAAGTTCTTATTTCCTAATAATCCATATAATTAGAATTTTCAAAGAGCAGTAATTATGGCCATTAAAGCTTTAGCAACAGCATGTTTATATATTATAAAATACAGTCATCTGTGTATGAAGCAGATAAACATTTTAACACAAGTTGAAGATCAGAAACTTTTCTCTCTCTGCTCTAGTTGGCTGCTGAGCTCCAGCCTGCCAGGGTTCTGATGAACACAGCTGCAAAGAGCTAGAAGAAGAGGATAGCTTCAGGGGAGCCTGAAGAGACTTCATAACATGATAGAATAGTTTGGACTAGAGGAGATTTTAAAGATTATCTAGTCCCAACATCCCAGTCATGGGCAGGAACACTTTCCACTAGCCCAGGTTACTCAAAGCCCCCTCCAACCTGGCCTTAAACACTTCCATGGATGGGGCATCCTCAGCCTCTCTGGTCAGCCTGTTCCAGTGCCTCACCTCCCTCACAGTGAAGAGCTTCTTCCTCATATCAAATCTAAATCTCCCCTCTTTAGTTTGAAGCTGTTACTCCTTGGCTTATAACTACATGCCCTTGTAAAAAGTCCCTCTCCAGCTTTCTTTTTGACCCCTTTAGATACTGCAAGGATGCTATAATGTGTCCTTGGAGCTTTCACTTCTCCAAGCTGAGCAAACCCAACTCTCTCAGCCTGTTTTCATAGGAGAGCTGCTCCAGCCATCTGATTGTCTTTGTGACCCTCCTCTTGACTCACTCCAACAGGTCCTTGTCCTTCTTATGCAGGGAATCCCAAAGCTTGTATGCAGCACTGCAGGATGGGGGGGTCTTATGAAAGCAGGGGGAGAATCCCTTCCCTTGACCTGCTGGACACGCTGTTTTGAATGCAGACCAGGATACGGTTGGCTTTCTGGGCTGCAAGCGCACATTACTGGGTCATACTGGGTCATATATTCCATCTGGAAAGCAAATTGGAGGATGTCATTAATTTTCTGACAAATAATAGCATCAGAATAACCCAAATGCCAAAATAGTTTCCTTGTAAGGCTGCTTTAGTTATTGTAATAAATAAGAATCTAATTTTGGGGCGGAAACTATGCCACCAGTAAGCATAATTGTTCCACGTTGTGCATGTGCTGTGAGATGCTGGCTGGCAGAAGAGCTGCACACTGTAACAGCAGATGTGGACATGGCAGCGGCCTGCAATGATGCTCTCCCGGTGACACTGCACACCATGCCGAGAAGGGCAGCGGGCAGCATGTGCACAGGCATTGCCTAGCAGCACCATGACAACATTCTTCTCCCTCCTCAAAATGATGGATGAAGGTCTTTCATGAAGCACTCTGAGTCACACACAGAGACAGCGAGGCAGCTGTGGGTTTTGGGAAGCTGATCTGCCTCTTCCCCTATTGCCTTCCTGTTGTTTCCTCTCTGTCAGCGCTGTGGCTCCTGTTGTTTCACAGCAGGAGTGGTTTTGAATTTAGTTATCACCATGCACACAATCAGCATTAAATTCTTCGCTTTCATATGTTCTTCTGCTGCAGTGAGGGTTTTTTTCCCCAAACCCAGGCTCCTATAAAAAGAACCCTGTGGAGCTCTGGTTGTATCTATGGTGGCTCATAGTCTGCTTTCCCCTGTTTGTGCCTGTCTTATTTGTACAGCAAACTCACTTGCTGATGGTATCTTCCGTCCTTTCTGTCACCTTTTAGGTGTCTTCTCAGAAACTTTCCATAATGACAAAATTATTTTTGCCTGACTGGTTCAACTGGACATTTATGTAGACCTTGAATAGCATAGCCCATTCTCTTGTGATATGCCTTTTTTCACCCCTCTCTTATCCATAGCTCCATTTCTTGCCTGTGCCTTGGTATAAAACCACTGCTACTCTAATAGCACTTAAAATTCTGTGTGATCTTGCAGCTGTT
The DNA here is from genome assembly GCA_013401255.1 of Urocolius indicus. NCBI lineage: Eukaryota > Metazoa > Chordata > Aves > Coliiformes > Coliidae > Urocolius > Urocolius indicus. Next base: position 78,307 of record WBNH01002459.1, on the reverse strand, counting down.
GTGTGATAATTCATACTAAAGTTGTGACCATGTGTGCAAAACTCATCAGACTGATTCCTGCAGCTTCCTCTTTCACTGCTTATCTTTTACCATTTTGCAACAGGAGCACAAAGGTCTTTTGAGCAAAAGTAGAGCAGTGCAACCATTTTGCAAAGCCATTGCAAAATATAGGCACTTCTACCAAGGGTTAGCAGTCTGAAAGAACAAGGGGGTAATGAAGTGTGATCCTTTTGAACTGAAAAAAAAAAATCATGCAGAGAAAGTAAGTGACATAAAGGTCTGACAGAGCTGAGAAGTTTTTCTTAAGCTCAGAGGAAGGAAGTGTTACCCACAGTACTCAAGGAGGACAGCACTTGGTTTCTTTATAGCAGATGCCAAGGAAAATATTCAAACACTTTAATAGTCCCATCAAGGTAGTTATCAGCTTGTATGATCAGCAAGGAATGAAATGTGTGTGGTAGAATCCATTACATGCACAATCTGCCCATGGGAATGAAGTGGACCACTGCAGATTAACACCCTATCAGAGTGACCAGAGCATGTACAGAGCCCCAGCACATCATGGGTGGAATTGTCTTCATCACTGCAAGGGTGATGGAGTCAGAGCTGAAAACCATTTCCATGCAAATGTTATGCAATTATGGGCACACAACTGCTTCTGCCAGCAGTGTGCCCAGGTGGCCAAGGCGGCCAATGGCATCCTGGCTTGTATCACAAACAGTGTGACCAGCAGGACCAGAGCAGTGATTGTCCTTGTGTACTCGGCTCTGTTGAGGCTGCACCATGAATACTGTGTCCAGTTCTGGGCCCCTCACTACAAGAAGGACATTGAGGTGCTGGAGAGTGTCTAGAGATGGGCAACAAAGCTGGTGAAGGGCCTGGAGAACAAATCTGATGCGGAGAGGCTGAGGGAGCTGGGGATGTTTAGCCTGGAGAAAAGAGGCTGAAGGGTGACGTGATCACTCTCTACAACTACTTGAAAGGAGGTTGTGGCGAGGTGGGGATTGGTCTCTTCTCTCAAGCTACAAGTAATAGGACGAAAGGAAATGGGCTTAAGTTGTGCCAGGGGAGGTTTAGATTGGAGATTAGGAAGAACCTTTTTCATTGAGAAGGTTGTTAAGCACTGGCACAGGCTGCCCAGGGAGGTGGTGGAGTTCCCATCCCTGGAGATATTTAAAACCAAGTAGATGATGAGCTGCCGGACATGGTTTAGTAATGGGCTTGGCAGTTTGAGGTTAGTGGTTGCACTCAATCTTGAAGGTCTTTTCCAACCAAATAATTCTATGATTCTATGATTTATTGTATTCCCTCTGCAAGTGGTAATTGTTTGCTTACCTCCCCATGCTGCCTGCAGAGGATAATTCACACTATAAGCAATAGATACCAAACATTGCAGTGCTGCGTTGCTGCTGCAAAAATAGAAGCAGGACCCTGCTTTAAAAAGATTTGAAACTGCTGCATTGCTCAAGCCATGTGGTGCCACAAGGAGAAGCACAGGAGGAAAACCAGTCTTTTATCATAAATCACTGTTTCCCTTTGAGTGCTGTACTCAGGAGGGGATGGATCATGGGCTGGAGCATGGCTTTGACTGCTGTGCATGAAAAGGCATTTCTGTTCAGCAAGTGTTCATTGATCTGTGTGAAAAGTGTTGGTGGAGATCAAGCCACCCACTCCCTGCCAAGGCTCATCTTTATGTGGCTGCGTGGGTGGATGCTCTGAGCACATCTGCTTGTGGGAAGCTTGCTTATGACCAAACAGAGGGCTCTGGCTTCCTCTGGGAGTGGAAACACAAGGTTTTCTTAACAAAAAAAGGTCAGGCTTGCAGGAAACATTTCTGTGTCTCGATTACAGAAGCAAGATGAAATCCTCGGTGATTCAGAATTGGGAGATGGATGGTCTGGAAGCTGAGGAGGTAGCCTCAGTCTGTGGAGGGCAGTAGCCAGGCTGTGCCTGTGTCCAATGGCACTTCTGGATGGGCACCTCTTCACCAGAGGTGTGGTGGTACCTGCATTTGCCAATCACCAGAACCAGCCTGCCAGGACACTAAAAACACCAAATGTTTCCACAGGCAGCTCTACTCCTTGTGTAGCTGGATTATTTGCTTGCAACCTTTTGTGTTCCTCCCCCGCTGCCCTCTGCTCTGAGGTCCAAGAATTGGCTGCTGGGAATTGTTCTGACTGTTGGTCAGGCAAGCATGTCCACTCTGAACTATAGGGTCTTGCATCTTTGAGCCTGTAAATGCTGCTCTTCTCTCTCCCCACACACTTCTGGGATTTAGCTTCACTAGTGCACTTATATTTAGAAATACAAATAAAAGCCTGTGGGGTACCCGGCTGCTGCGTCAGTGTGGGAATGGTGGAAATGAAACATTCCAGTTTTTTCCAGGCTTTTTATTCTGATTTGCTCTCATGTTTTCTGCATCACTTTGATCTCTCTTCTGCAAGGCTCTGTTAGTCTCAGAAGCTGCAGTCCAGTTTCAAGTTATCCAAAGAAACATGCAGATGGTCTGAACATTTCAAAGTTTCTCCAGCTAAACTTCTGGGTTTCAGATGTCCCAGGGCACTGAGCAGTTAATTTCCAAACCCTTTGTGTGACAACTTTAGCTCTTCACCTCACTGTTGCCTCTCATACTGTGTTTTTCTCATTGCTTGTGGAACTGCTATTCAACCAGGCATTTGCTATTTCAATGGCTGTGATCTGCAAAGCTTTGCAGTGCATATTATTTCAGATGGTTCGTAGGAAATCAATTTTAGCTGTGACAAAATGTTCTGAACTTGCTACTACATTTTTATTGCTCTTTGGCTCTGGATTGATTTTCTCTTATTAGCTGGAGCTGACTGTGGCTTTTTTTATCAGACAATCCTGGAAAGCAACAAATCAGTCTGGAGCTCAGCTGCACAAAGGAAAGTTGCTTTGCTTATTGATGCATGCTTTTAGATCACTTAAAGTGTAACAGGAGTCAGCAATTTAGCTGAATTGGTTTGGTTTTCAGCTATGATTGAAATTCACAGTTTAGAACATTAGCAGAATTAATTTACTGGAGATTCTTATCTTTCCCAGTTAATTTGAATGAAGTGAGCTATGTAAATGTATGTACTTTGCAAGCTGTTATTTTTACCATTTCAAAACAAGATTGATTCAGGCAAAAAGCTTTAAAATCCAAGTATAAGATGATTGCTGAATGCCTTGACTGGGGAAGATGGTTGTGATTTTGCCTGGAGTTTGTAGGGACAGCTTGATATGGTGTTTTTACAGAGTTGAGGAAGGAGATGAAGGCAATTTTGATGCAGTGAATGTCATTTAAAGGCAGAGAGAGCAAAGATGCCTGGCTGCAGGAGGCAGATAAACGTGACTAATATTTTTAATGGAAACTCCTTAGGTGGGAAATGGCATTTGAAGAACCTGTGGGAGACAAGATGCAGCTGGGAGACAAAGCTGAAGAAGTTCCTGGAGTTCACACAGGGTTTGAGGAGGCTATGGAGGGAGTATTAGGCAACTGAATATTTTGAGGTGAGTGCTGAATTAGATGTTCAATCCACAGGAATAAAAATGACCTGTAGGAGTGTGGTCATGGAGGCAGGTGATGTAGCTCAACCAAACTTGAAGCATGTATTGACTGAGCTAGAGAAGGGAAAGGAGAAACAGAGGGAGAAGGAAGCAGCAGGAGAGCAGCCAAGTCTACACAGAGAGAGGTGGAGAAGCAGAAGTAGCACTGGTATGCAGTTGAGAATGAGACATCTTGTCATGGAGGAAGAGCTGATATGCCTTTACCTTTGCCTTGATGTTCTCAGAGCTCCACTCACCTGCTGGTAGGAGTGCAAATGTTTGGGTCCAGACAGGAAAGAGACAAGTTAGATATGAACTCATTATCTGGGAAAGGAAGAAAGCCTGTGGGAGAGGCTTGAACTTTGCTCACAGAGCTGCTTGAGCAGCCAGTGCCAAGGGAGTCTCCAGATGACCCTCTGGGGATGAGGCACCAATAGACACCACGTCATCAGGCTGTAGCAGCTGGCGATCATCCTTAAACTCATACAAACATGACATGCTTTTGTAGGAGACCCTGGAGAGTGGGAGTCTGTATAGGCTGAGAGACACCATACAGTTCCCTGTGGTTTTGCTTGTTGTTTTGTTTTTTTGGTTTTTTTTTCTTAGGGGCAGCAGGAAACATGAAGGTTGTTTATTGCTAGACACTGATTTATTTTTAGTGTTCCAATATATATTGGAACACTGTATTCACTTCTTGGGTTGAAAATGATAACATGACACAGTTTGCTTTTACAGTGGAGGCTCATGTTTGAATGATTAATTTTCAGCATAGAATCAACCTGCACTCAAAACAGGTGCTCATAATTTTGAGATAGCTTGTCCATCTTTTAGTATTAGCTAGTATTTCCTTGCTCAGCATTTGTGCCTGTGAAAAGTGCTTTCCTACAATAAATAGTCACTAAAAAAATTTCCAGCAAGAAGGAGATAAGTGTCTAAAAATGCCTTCTTTCAAATACAGTTTCAAACCTTCCTTGCTTGGAAAGGGGGAATCTCTGTAAAAAAAAAAAATAAGGCATGGCAGTGATCCCACTGGGGAAAGGGTAATGGAAATTGGTATTGGGAAAGCTTTGCTTTCTCATGCACGTGGTCTGTGTCCTGTCACCAGGATTTGCAATGCCTGGGTTTGTCAGACAATCTCCGAGTCAAGGCAGTGAGATGTTCAGTTCTGCTCTAAAGAGGAAACGTAAGGAAGAGACACAGGCAGCAGGAAGGCAGAGCACAGACCCTGACAGTCCGATGCCCTTGCAGTGCCTGTCCCACCACTGATACTGCATCTTGGCTGGCTGCTGGCCTCCAGCACCGATCATCATTGCCTGGTCATCAACATTAACTTCCTTCTCATCTGGTAAGATTTAAGGATGAAAGCCAGCTGCATCTCTCAGCTCGCCCTTAAAAGGAAAGGAAACATTGCTGAGCAGCTTTAGTGGCCTTTGGGGTCTTCCCTTGGGAGAAACAAAGAGAGCTTTGCCACCAGTTCCCCAGAACACGCTGCAACATCAATGCCTTTAAGAGCTGCAGTGTATGAAAGATAATAAAACTGTCAAAGAAAGCTTTAAAGTCCAGTGTGTGGGAGTAACACAAAGGGCACCAAGCAAGACAAATAAATACATGGCTACAAAGACTTTTTTGTCATGCCACCAGTTACGTAGAATGCTGTGGGCATGGGGAGAAGCCTTATGGTTTTGCTCTTGCTGGTGGTTTTCCGCTGCAGGTGATAACCATGTCACATAAATTGTCATCTGGATCTTGTTTCCCAAAGCATTTAAAAAATGTTCCAAGTTACATTTCCAATTTATTCCACTGTACACCTTCAAAACCACACCAGAATAAGTGAATTAGCAGCAGCTCTTCTCATTTAGAATCTCTAAGGATTACAGAACGCTTCATCGGGATAAGAAAATCCTCAATTTCTGAACATTAAAATTAGTATTTTTATCCAAAGTTGGGCACAAGAGAAAATCAGATTCATTTTAAAGCACTGAGCACTCAACAGCTCTGATTTCTACAAGAGCCCATAGGCTGTTGAATACATTTGAAGATGAAGCCATTTATTGCAGTGCATACATTTTGACTTAGAAGACTAATGCTAAGCACTTATTTCCAAAAACTTTGCTGCAGGTGATTTGCCAAGAACACAAAACATTGTATGATAGATGTAGACCAGGAGAAAGCCAGGAGATGTAATTTCTGCTTTTATTGCCAGTCATGGTGAGTGTATTCCAACTCTTCCAATATTTATTGTGAGTCTTAAAAGTTCCATCATTGGTACTGTGCCACCAGGCATGTATCCCAGATTTTTTGGAAATCCTGAGAATGTACCCTAGTAACACCACATCCAGAAATATGGTAAAGAAGATCTGTTTTGCAAATGTGTGTGGAATAGTTGGTTTCTTGATTTCACAGCCAGACAGAAAAGTAGGGACAAAGATTAGCTGACAATCAAATCCAAAGTGTTCTGCAACTTTGCAGCCATTTCTCTCTGGATTAAAAGTACTTTGGAAAAACAGTGTTTGATTTCAGCCGAACCAGCAAACTTAGACCTGCTATGACATGTCTGATTTTTAGTATCTGCTGGAAAAAGAAGGAGCAGAGTAGAAGCATAAGTGTAAAAAGTGGAGCTGTGTTTGTCTCTTTACAGTTTACATTTTCCAGAGTTCTCCCAAGGTAGAGGCAATCCAAGTTGAAATTGCCTTTCTTCTGCTTGGTGGTGTTCAACCTCTGTTCAGGAAAAGGCTGTAACTCGGGGACTTATTGGGGGTGAGGGGGTGGCACAATAGTCCTTGTTTCTGAAGCTGCCCCAGTGAATTCCTTGGGAGGAGCAGACCATGTTTCTCAGGAGCCCCAGATCACAGCTCTGTGCAGCTCCCCTGACACCCAGGGCCAAGACATGAGCAACAACCAACCTACACATCCTGAAATGAGATCTCAGCAGCTGGTTAGTACTGTGCTGTACTGCACAAATTCACTTCCATCCTGTCATGAAAGCACAGAATTACTCCCATGTATGGTTGAGCTCCAAAAAATCATGTTTGCCTGACATGTTTCTGCATAAAAACACTGCTGAATAGGAAATAACTCAAAATAAATGTAAGAACTCCACACAAAAAAAGGAAAATTGTGGAAGTTATGTTTTTCTAGAATGAATGTATACTTACTCATGTGCTTTATTGGCTTATTGTAGGAGAAGAATTCTTATTGATTAAAATGTAGTGAAGTGCTGTTTAAATACAGTCAGATAAAGTGTGCATGATAATTTTATCAACCAATGTGTAACTTCTTCAGGGATCAAGTCTGATAAGGAATTAACTCTGGTTAGTGTGTTTGTGTTGTTGCTCTCTGTTGGGTACTGTGAGAACTGCCTAATAATGAATCATTTGAATGCAACTCATGAGGACACAAGGAGCTGGGATGGGAAGGGCTGAGCTGGCAAACTGGCAGCAAGAAAAGAAGAAATGAAACCCTCAGTTCCTAAATGGTGTCAGAGGGATTGTGCATGGGAATCAAGGCTTCAGAGAGTATATCTGTTCTGTCTTTGAGGCACGTCTTCACTGCTTTTTGAGGTTTGAACTCCTACCTTAGATACAAACTCAATTCTCTTTCAAGAGTCTTGGTTTGGTGAGGGAAGATGGCTGTTAGACAGCCTCAAGTGTATTTCAGATTGCTTTTTCCCAAAGGCTCATTTTGGCCCCTTGTTGCAGCTATCAGGCTGCAGTCTCAGGCTTATGTCAAAATGATGTCTATACATCTTAACACAGCTACTGATTGACCACATCTACTGCAAATATTGCCCAGCCATGATTTGCAAAAGGTCAAGAATATATTTTTATGCACTTAAGAGAAAATCCAGAAATAACTTATTTTACAAAACAGCATTTCTGAGAGCTGGGCCATTACTATGTTAAGGGATTTTTTTTTTTTCCCCAAGACTTTTCTAATTTGCATGCATACACTGTTTATTCTGGGCAGCCTACTGAGCAGCCATCCCTGGGCAACACACTACAATCACGCTGCTTTCAGGCATCGCTCGTTCAATACTAAATCTTTACTAAGCAGGCCCATCCAGAGATTACACATCACTTACATTAAAACAAATGAGACTCTGCTGAATATGTTGGAGATTGCTAAACCTGAAACAATGGCTGTTGGAGCTTTTTTTTTTCCCCTCTTCTCTCTGTAGATCATCTTCTTTTCTTTTTTTGGTCAGATATTTATTTTTAAGACTAAAAATCTAAATTTGGATTCATATGCTGAGAAGGAGGCTTTATGAAATAACCTTGTGGGCTACAGTTATTCCAGTTTTATAGGGAGAGAGGCAAAGAAGGAGTAGAACAATCCTAAAATAGCAGGCATCAAAGAGGGGAATGTGAGAGACTATGAGCAACTTCCTCTCTGAGAACAAATTCAGGATACAGTTTTCTAGGAAAAAAACCCCATAACTGTCTGATGACATACATACAGCAGCATGTTTTACAACTGAGTGGGAGTCTTGCATTAGAATTTATACTCCTCCTTTATTCCCCTAAAGTAGTGACATTGGGATTCCTACAAACCAGCTTGTATATATTTTAAGTATTTCTGGCTTCTTTTCCCCCTTCAGGTTCATTTTCTGTAATGACCAGTTTTTGCTAACAATATTTATACAGTGTTGAGCAATGGAGATGGAAAAAAGTCCAAGGGACAAGGTGAAGAGAAAAGCAGAGAGAGGAACAGAGAGAGAGGAAGAGAGAGGAACAGAGGCAGAGATTTGGCGGAGGTAGGAACAGTGTGTGGGATTCACCCACTTGTATGAGTCGAGATAAAGAGTGTGAGTCAAGAGAATAATTTGGACAGAGTCCACCCACTGGTTGGTAGGTCAGCCATTTCACTGTACAAGCCACTTAGCGATGGTTGTAGCATCCGCAGATATGGGAAAATATTAGAGAGTGTGGCAACTGTCCACTTTACCTCAAGCTGCAAAGGTTTCTTTTAGTTGTGATGCCCAGTAGGTTAGTGGAATCCAGGCAGCTGCTCATTGTGAAACAAAACCCACAAGACCATGAAAACATTGAATGTGGGACCAAACAGGTCCCTTCTGGCCTGGCTCCACCATCCTGCAGAGCAAAAGCACTTGCACAATGGCAGACTTTCCACAGTCATGAATGATCCAGATATCTTTGATTTTCCAAATGACACTGTGTACACCATGCAGCTGACTTGAACAAGGGACATCTTTTGATGTTCATATAGAACTGAACTTGACTACGGTGAGGGCCTTGATGGGCCTGTTAGGAGAGAGGGAGTACTACTGCTTCATGCTGCAAGGTAATAGAGGTGTTAACCAGTTTCAGTTTTAAGTCTCACATTTTCCCTAGTATCCTCATCAAGGGGAGGCCTCGGTTCTTACTGTGAGTGTTACTGGGAGACAAGATCTTTTCCTGCTCTGTTCACCACTTCTTGATGTTGCATGTTTTTCCCCAGGAAACAGAGCTCAGTGCCAGCATCCAACATTAGTGCACAAACCATGTACCCCAAAAGCAGCTGAGGGGAAGGAAGACTCTACAGATCTTGTAAGTGCACATAGAGGAGGATAGTTAACCATTGAAAGAACTTCCAAGAGCATGTATGATCTTTTTTCTACCTGAAAGCAAGGCTGACAGCTTTCTAAGAGATGTCTCTGAGATTAGAAGCCTTCCATCCATGACGGGCAGGTATCTTTGTCATACAAGACATGACAGTGCTCAACCCCTAGTAAACAAAAAAAAATAGGCCTGAAGCTATGAGGAGAGCAAGATGCCATGTTACTCCTGGAGTCTAACTTGCTGTTCTGTAGCCCAGGAATAGGGGAAGCTGGGGACAACTGATGTTGGTTGACTAGCAGGTTTGACATGTTGAATTGCTACTGCTCGTGGGAGTTTTAGACAAATGTTCAGTAGTCTACCTCAGTCTTGAAATCTAAGGATAAATGACAGAGTCCATTGACACCAATGGGAGATTTGCTCTGTCTTTGGCAGAGGCCAGCATTTCACCCTTTGACCCTCTCTCTTTGGCTTTCCCAAGAACTTCTGAGGAGCATGAAGGAGTCTCTACTTCTTTTTCCCTGACAAAATAACAGGTGGGTGCTGACATCCATGAGAGATGCTGGTTCCACTTTTTCTCAAAGTCCTTCATGCCACGTGAACATCATCACTGCTGGGCCAAAAAGCACATGCAGGTGTCAACCTTCTCTGAGGAGTGGGACCAAACAGGTCTCTGTTGGCCTGGCTCCACCATCCTTTACAGCAAAAGCACTTGCACAATGCCAGACTTTCCACAGTCATGAAAAATTTACAAGTTTTGTATTCAGCATAATGCCAGGAGGATATGTATGTGCTTTTTATCCTTTCATTCAGGTGTTGCCACATCTTTGACCTTCCTGTTTAGTAGACTCATTCCTTATAAAGACTGCTTAGTGGCTTTGTTTCAGTACCTGTTAAATAGGCAATTGCTTCTCATAAAAACATGTACTGTCGCTTTCTTTTTACAAGCATGGCCTTTTCCTCTTAGAGGCCATGCATTGTACAGCTCAGAGGCCATGTTTCCTGGCAAGCTGTCTGGATTGTCCATTACTCACTCGCAAGGAAATCGACTCAGCTTCAGTTCATGTTTCTTAGAGCCAAGACACAGTGCTTGTGATAAGACAGAGATTAAACAAAGTTTGTATTGTCCTCCTATGTAGGCTGTGACATTTGTTGTTTTGCAGTGCAGTGTCTTACCCTTCCCTGGAATGTGTTCAAGACACTGCAGGTATTTATTTTAATATAGAAGTGCTTGGTAGGATAGATGGGAAGGAAGGCAAATAGGTTAGTATATTGCAAGATAATGCAAGATAAAGTTTGCAGGTTAGGTAGGATTGGTGTTAAGTACAATGTCAAAACCTAAGTAAACTGTAATTTTTGAGGAAAGAAATGAAAAGAGAAAAAAGAAACTAGCACACAAAGACTTGCCGAGAGAGGCTGATGAAGTATTTAGACTTCTCAAGTCTTCAAACTAATCAAGTCTTAATTTCTAGATGTCCCAGTTTTCTCTTCTGAAAAACATTTAGTGGTGTTTTTTTTAAACAAAATCCTATTTCAGACAGGCAAGGAATGTGAAAAACTAGTGTTCTTCTCCAGTCTAACACCACAACCTAGGAGTAGAGCAAGCTCTGAATGAATGAGGTGGGGGTGAGAAGAGGAGCTTTGTATCCATGTCAGCTCCCCAGCATGGGGAGGCTACCATCCCTCCTTGTCTGGTGGGAGGTTGTGGTTCTGTCCTGCTGAACTCATGTTTATTACCTCTAGTTATGAGTGTGTAGGATGATCATTTATTGTGTTATTAATGGAAATAACTACCAGCAATAAATCTTCCGTGTGCTATATTAGAAAGCGCTCAAGTCAACAAATAAACATGAAGAATTGTTCCCCAAATGAGCAGCTGTGAAGATGTATCTTCCAGGGCCATTCCCCTGAGGGAATGAGGGAGGGAGAAGCCAGAGCTTTGTGCACATCCATGAGTTGATGCTTGACTGTCCTTGCCAAGCTTGTGAGAGTCCTCTGTTGAGATCAAAGATTCAGCTCATCCAAGGGTCAAGCCATGGGCCCTGGGAGTATTTTCAACTGTGCCCCTCTCTCACAGACACAGCCTGTCCCTCCCTCTCATTTTCCTGACATATTTACAGCAGTTAGGATTATCTAAGTTTTGGCTGCCCTTTGTGACTCTTCAAGCCTCATCATTTTCATGAGATCCACACACATGTCTGTGCATCTTTATCTGGGTTGAAAATTATGTTACTGAAAAAAAAATAATCCAAATGTAACCAACCACCCAGCCAACAACTGTCATCTATCTGCTGCAAGGACATATACCTGTGTCCTTCTGTCACAGCCCAGCCAGAGATTACAGTCTAGATTACAGTCAGTTCAGTCTAGCTTGTGTACAGCTTCATCCTGTCTGGAATAAATTTCTCAGTACAAGAAGCAAGGAGTTCATGTTACCAACTAGCAGTATATCACATGAAAATGATCCAGTGTCCCTGTTCACTGCCGTAGTAGGACACTAATGCAACTACAGCTCTTTGGCCTCTCTTTGGGACATGCATGGCACAAGGCTAGCTCTCTGCCTCAAGCTGAGTGGCATCAGGTCTGATCTGAGAGCAAGGTCTCTTGAGCATCACTGAAGTTCAAGTTCAATACTGTCAAGGTAAGCAAGTATCTAATAACAGCCTGTGCTTACAATGTTAGGGGCTGAATCATTATCTGGGGTGAGCAGGAGGTGGATGCAGGTCTCTCAGGCAGCCATGGAAAGCATCCTAGGTGCCAGACTGTTTGATGCTGGAGTGGGACTTTCTAAATCCTGGGTTTTCTATGGATCTTTCACTTTACATAAACCAATTACTTCTTCTTTGGACCAGCAACAGCTACAATGTACTAAGGGTTATGAGTCTCAGAACTGGTGGATGAGGTGTCCAGTGCCTGCTTCAATGTGTACTCAATGTTAAAAACTCCTTCAACAGCAGACATAAAGCGAGTCCTATCCCTCCATATCATATAATTTGCAATCCTTGAAGAGATGGAAGACACGAATCTAGGGGAATCAAAACCAGATCTCCAGTGTCTTGATGTTGCATCTGTACCAATGAGCAAATAAACCAGCCAACCCCTGTTTTCTCATTCTAACTCCAATATCATGGCCCATCTTACTTCCATGAAGATAATATCTCTTTGCTTCTAAATAAGGAGATTGCTGTCTATGCTGGGCAAAAATGATGCTGGAGACTGTGCTGAGAGTCCTGCAGGATGAACAAGGGGTGCCCAGCCCTTTCCCTGTTCACCCTTACTGGTATAGGTCCAGTCTGGCTATGCACTGCTCCTCTCTGCATCTTTCTTTTGCAAGAAAGGACTGATCAGGCTCAGGTGTCTAATTCTGGCTGAGGGAATGTGGTGTTTTAGCCCTGGCTGGGTGTTGAGTGCCCACCAAGTTGTAATATGGCTCCCCCTCCTAAACTGGATAGGAGAGAGAAAAATAAAATGATAGGTTTGAGAGTTGAGATAAGGACAGAGAGATTACTTAGCAATTAGTGTCATGGGCAAAACAGAATCAGCTTGGGGAGAAAAGGGTTTGATTTATTAATGAATGATCAGAACAGGGACCAGTAATAAAAGAACCAGTAATAAAATCTTAAAACACCTCCCCCCACCTCTCCCTCCTCAAGGGCTCTTCTTCCTTCCCCCCTAGCAGTGCAGGGGATGGGAATGGAGGTTGAGGTCAGTTCATCACAGATGGACTTTGCCGCTGCTTCTTCTTAGGGAGAGGCCTCGTCACACTTCCCACTGCTACAGTGTGGGGTCCCTCCCACGAGACACAGTTGCTCACAAACTTCTCCAGTGTGAGTCCTTTCCATGGGATACAGTTCCTCACAAACTGCTCCAGCAAGGGGCCGCTCACGGGGGCAGCTCCTCACACCCTGCCCCAACGTGGGTCATCCACGAGGAGAACAGTTCTTTAGGAACAGACTGCTCCAGCCTGAGTCCCTCACAGGATCACAAGTCTTGACAGCAAACCTGGTCTGTCATGGGCTCCTCTCTCCCCACAGGCTTCCAAGTCCTGCCAGGAACTCGATCCAGTGTGAGCTCCCTATGGAGTCACAGCCTCCTTCAGGCATCCACCTGCTTCAGCGTGGAGTCCTCCACGGGCTGCTCTCGCGTGGCCTCCATGGGCTGCAGGGGCACAGCTGCCTCACCATGATCCTCACCACTGTCACAGTGGAGTCTTTCTTTCAGGGCCTGCACCCTCCTCCTCCTCCTTCTCCACTGACCTTGGTGTCTGCAGATATGTTTTCACATTCTCATTCCCTGTTGCTTCTGCAGTTCAGCAACTGCCCAGCAACTTTTTCCCCTTCTCAAATACATTATTCACAGAGGAGTTACCTCAGTCTCTAATTGGCCAGGCCTGGGTCAGCTGTGAGATTCATCTTAGAAGTGACTGGCATTAGCCCTATCAACTTCAGGGGAAGCTTCTGGCAGCTCTTTTTTTAAAGAAGCCACCCTTGTAGCACCCCCCACCCCCCTGCTCCAAAACCTGGCCCCAGCAAAACCACTACAGGGAAAAAACTTGCTTTTGCACAGGCAGAGACAAACCTTTGCTTCTCAGCTTAGCCTTAGTGGATAATTTGGACAGTTCTCCTGTATCTTCTGTAAATCTCTTTCTAACCGCCTCTCACCATGAATCACAACCTGGGGCAGTGAACTGCAAAATCTGAGTCTTGCCACAAAGACTGCGGGCAGTACTTAGATAAATCCCAGCTGGGACTCGGAGTCCCTCGTGTTTTATATTTGCCACGAAGTGCCAAACTCTGTGCACTTTCCATAGGAGGCAGCTGGAATATAAATGCGGGGATAGCTGATTGCCAGCAGCCACCTTCAGCCCTGGCTGGGGCTAACAGCTTCTCCCTTGCATTTTTTCTAGCAGCTTGAGAGCTGATCCAGACATTTTTCTGTCTTGCTCACCAGTCCTGGTGGTCTGGAGCAGAGACTTCACTGCTTTCCCCTTCATTTCACATGCTGTAAACACTTAGTGGGCTCCATCACCACGCTCTTCATTGTCAAGTGACAGGTTGCTGGCAGTGGTATGTACACTTGATACATAACAGCACCCCTGCACTCCTGCTCCCCTTCCTATCTCACTTAAACAGATCATGTGTTAAGACTGGAGTTATGAGAGCAATCCCAGAAGGCCAGAGCTGAGCTCCTGAGTTCACAGCCACCGTAATTTTGCATGATTTCTGGCTCCTGAGTGGCTTCCCACACTTGGAGCAAGTGTTTTTAAGAACTCATTGCTTTGCTTATGGTATCAATCCTTACCATCTGTCTCTGAGAAGGTCGACTTTTGCACTTGGACTTCATCTAATAAGAGGGTGAAAGCCTTTCTGGGGTATGGAGCACCCTCAATTTCTACTGAGGCCTTTCTGCTGTTTGCTTCATGCCCCTTCCTTCCCTTATTCCTTAGGAACAGGGCAGAGAACTGCTAGTGCTAGGATACTCCATCTAATCAGACAGACTCCCCATGGGGCTGTGTGGCATCTCAGATTTGGGCTGCTGCCTCCCCTATCCACTGCCTTTGCACAGCCCCACAAGCATGATGGAGCACTGAAGCACAGCCCTGGGCAGAAGTCAGTGCTGGTTTTGGCTGGAGTAGCTGGTACAGGGCTCTATTTTAGATTTGTGCTGAAATGTGTTGATAATACAGAGATGTTTTAGTTACTGCTGAGCAGTGCTTACACAAGGCCTTTTCTGTTTTCTCTCACTGCACCCCACCAGTGAGGAGGCCAAGGTGGCACAAGAAGTTGGGAGGGGACAGAGACGGGACAGCTGGCCACAACTAACCCAAGGGACATCCCACACCACGTGGAGTCATGCTCAGCATAAAAAGCTGAGGGAAGAGAGAGGAAGAAGGGAGCTTTACAGAGATGGCAGTTCCTCTTTGCAAGGAACTGTTAGGTGTGACGGAGCCCCTCTGTCCTGGAGATGGCTGAGCACCTGCCTGCCCATGGGAAGTATTGAATTACTTCCTTGTTTTGCTTTGCTTTCATATGTAGCTTTTACTACTACTGCTCACCAGCAAATGCACCAGCAAATGCAGGGATGACCTCAACATCTGTCCCTGAAAGAGTAAAAAATGAACTGCACAAATGCTGATGACCCCATCTCTCTGCTTCACCAAGAACAGTGGAGCACATGTTTAAATGCTTCATTTGGTCACAGTCCAAATTCATTTGAATAGTGATAGGGAGGGATACACTGTTTAAGTGAAGACAAGCTGGAGGTATGGATGGATGATTATTATTTATTTCCAGATGTGGATCTCATGGGCAATATAGTTCACATGCTGGCCATGCTCCCGACCCCAAATGACTGTGTACAGCCTTTCTCCTCTGTCTGCAGGGAGTTTCACCAGGGCTGCCACATTGCAGGATCCTGCTGACTGATGTTATGCCCACAACACTGCCCCATGGCTGCTACTAGCTTGGGAGGGGGTTACTAAGAACACTGTGTCACCAAACTCCTCTACGGGAATGGTGAAGTATTAACCCAGGTGTTCTGTGCCCCTGCAATGAACCAATTGAGGTCTGGTGGCCAGGCCAAGGAATTTTGACCTCCCAGGCTCTGCTTCTTGATCTGGAAATGCTACAGATATTACTTCTGCTCCAGTGGAAACTAAGCCACACTCCTCTTCATTTTAGTGGGCTTGCAGCAGGTGATTTATGCCCTATCAGAGAAGTCTGCAACTGCCGAGTTGCAACTTTTTGTTTGTTTTGGGACCATGCCTGGGAACATCACGTATGAATCAGAGTACTGTTGTGCTGGGTACTGTGGAAATACAGAACACAACAGAGACCTGGGTACATCTAACTTGCAAAATGTTAGGGTGGTTTGACTCAATGATAAAGACACAGCACTGGTTGTTTTAACTCTTACATAGACATTTTTGGGCTGTAACATGCCCTGAAATTGCTTCAATATTCCCTGTAGAAACTGGGGTTAGGTAGATTCAACTGCCTTGTGGTGCTGACATGCAACAGGCATGGCAGTAAGGACCAGAGGTCATGCTCTTGCTCCTATTCTAAACAGATTTTCTACCTGTTGGAGGATGAGTGGGGATGAGGGTGAAAGCTGAAGCTTTCGTTTCCTAGGTCTTTATTAGTGTACCCCTTGAAGCTGCAGACATCACAGAGCATGCCCAGGGCAAGGACAAGAAGGAGGGAAAGGAATGAAGATAGTATTACTCCACAGTCATATTTCCCTGATGCTGGGGAACCACACAGTGCCAGATGGTGATTCAGTACCAGGAGAGGCTGCTACTGATGCACAAACATCTCTGGTCCCAAAAAGGCTCTTTGAGTGATCAGGACTGGCTGGAGGATGCAGAAGTCTCAGATCTCCCTCTCTCTTCTCACTGCAGAAATGCCTGAAAGTAGTGCGTAATGAGTTCCACCTCTGTGTCAGGGACATCCTGCAAACTAGGTGCATTTTCATGCAACAGGTACCACTCCATTACAGCTTGTGCAGGGATGTGAGGGCAGGATGGAGAGCCCAGCCACCACTTGCTGTGCTTCCTTCCATTATTTGAATAGCAATAATGCAGGGACATCAGCCAGTGACCTTTACGCCACCCTGAGCAGCAGCTCAGGGAGCCATTGCAGGTAGTTGCTACTGCAATATTTTTTTTTTAGCACAGAGCATGTTTGCAGAAAAAGTATCTGAAGCATGTTGTTGTGGGGTTTTGGAGGTGAAAACATTCCATGCTCACCACCCTTGGCGGATGTCAACCCATTAGTGGCACAAACAGCACTGCTGCAGTTAGAGGCTGCTGCTTGGTGAGGGCAGAGGCAATTCAGAGGACAGCAACATTCAGGTACCCATCCTGATGAGTGTACAGATGCAGGCTACTGCCTGATAGCTATGTGTGTGCCTGCTTGAGCTGGGAAAAATAACTATGGGACAGCCTGTGTCCTTGCAGGACCAGACACCTGGCTTTAGGAGACTGCCACAAGAAGGAACTGTGCTGACCTAGCTCTTTTCTTAGCACTGCAGATTTTTTTTTTTCTACCTATATCCTGAGAATCTAGTTCTGAGTAAATAGTTTTTACTTTGTGGGTGTACTCCAGACTCTTTTCTCCAAAGTCCATAGAATCGCAGAATGTTTTGGGTTGGAAGTGACCTTTGAAGATCACCTAGTGCAACCCTCCTGCCATAGGCAGGGACACTTTTCATTAGAGCAGGCTGCTGAAAACTCCATGCAACCTGGCCTTGAACATTTCCAGTGATGGAGCATCCCCAGCTTCTCTGTGCAATCTGTTCCACTGTCTCTCCATAGTCTTTAATTCCATTAAAGCTTAAAAGCAGGAAAAAAAGTTATTTAAAGCTCAGGCAATCATTTTTTCCTCTCTCTCCCTTGTGGCCTCACTTGCAAAGCAAGAAGCTTTTCAGGCATCTTCATTGGGGCTGCCTCTGCAGGGTACCTGCCTTCCCAGTGGTCACAAAACCTCTTGAGGCCTAGGATTTGTCCCTACTACGCTATATTTCTATCCGTTGATAGAGCTAGGGGTAATGGACATAGACTGGAGCACAAAAAGTTCCACTTAAACATGAGGAAAAACTCTTTACTGTAAGGGTGAGGGAGCCCTGGCACAGGCTACCCAGGGAGGGTTTGGAGTCTCCTCTGGAGGTTTCAAAACCTGCCTGGATGTGTTCCTGTGTGACCTGATCAAGATGAACCTGCTTTATCAGGGATTTGGCCTGGATGATCTTCAGCGGTCTTTTCCAACCCCTACCATTCTGTGATTCTGTGAACAGCAAACAGAGCCAGCGTCATGGGATGGTCTGTCTGGGGCAGATCCTTCCTCGGCAGGCTGAGGGCTGGTGGGGCCTCAGTGGGCTTGTGCAGCCCCCAGCAGCAGCCTGGAGGAATGACTGGAATTTGTCATGCCTTGCCGGCAACCCCCCAGGTCAAGAAATGCCCATGCTTTATCTGCTAGGCTGTTTTGAACAATTGGTAGGAAACGGAGCAGAATAAATAGCACTGCTTGACCTCTGACCTTTCCCCTTTTGTCCACAGAAGTTCAAGAAATTCCAGGAGCTGGGAGCCAAACATCTGTGTTTCCCCTTGGGAGGTGCCAAACACTGTATTTGCCCCATGAATCTGGCAAGGTATATTTAGAAAATGAGATTCAGAAACTGATGGCGAGTGGGTGAGGACATCTGAGCTGTTGCTCTCTTGGTAGAAAGTTTGCATAAGCTTGGGTGTATACTTATATCTTCATCCACATACACTGGATCCTACATACATAAACACAAACTGACAGGCACTGTGTTTTCTAAGTCTGGGCTTTCTTTTTTGATGCCAGTATTTTTTTTTAAATGGGGATTTGACAACTGTGAGTCTGATTTCCAAGCTGAAATGTCGGCTCCCTGTGCCCCATGGGAGCCAAAATGTCTGCCATGGTTAGGAGACAGGAACAGAGGCCATTCACTTCTGCACACAGGGGCTTCACAGCCCACTGGCATCTGAGCTTCTTAGGAGTCCCCAGGGACTGACTGAGACCCTCCTGTAGGCTGGAAACAACTAACGCAACTGCACCTGGACTTTCTCCAGGCCTACTGTCTTGTGGAGACAGCAGAGCCAGCTTTCCAGCAGCCTTTAGAGGACCGTGGTGGGCCATCTGGATGGGTTCCATCTCTTTTCCACAGAGAAGCAAGAAAAGGGGGGGTGTAGAGCCAGAGCCTTGGCTCTGCAGCAGCTGCCCTGCCAGCTTGAGCAGAGCATTTCCAGCATTAGTGGCTCAGAGCAGAGCCACAACATGACTGTTTTTTTCAGTAGTGCTTGGTATTCCCATTCCCAAATGTGTGAAATTGCTGCATGTCATGAGGAACCACTAACAGCACTTACCACTAACAGCAATGCTTAAGCTTATAACAGCATTGGAGATACACACTAGTCTGCAGCTTGAGGTTGGAAACACTCCATTTTCATGTATCTACAGTGGGGAGCCCCATGTAGACTTCTGCTTGGTTCTGCAAACCAAGTCTTAATTGTATCAGCCACCAGCAGTGTCTGTCATGTTCTCAGCTCAGGGCCTTGGTTTTCCAAACAGCAGAGATTTGAGAACCTGGGGATGGTGGCACAGTTGGTACCAGAAGCTCTCCTGCTGAGAGGGTGAAGGCTAGAGATCAACTAGGGAAGGCTGGAAGGAGCTCACAAAGCAAAAAAAAACAAACCACAAAACCTGAAGGAGTCAAAACTTGGCTTGTTCCTTAAAGTACTGCATGTGCTGAGATGAAGCACCTGAAGTCAAGATGCTTCTCAGATGCACAGCTTAGTCCTACATTGCATGGGGTTAAATAAAAGCTTCAGAGAAACTCTACCTTGTCACACTTCATTCCCCAGGCTGCAAAAACAGGAAATCTAGTTTTGTTTTGGGCCAGGTTTAGTAGCATCTGGGAGGAGCTACTGGGAGAAATGCTTCATGGATGCTGGCAAGTGAAAAATGATAATAAGAAGATGAGTTACAGTTATTTATTGTTTGGACATACTCAGTTTGTCCTTCTGTCCTTTGGAGCACAGATGGGAAAACAAAGCACTTCAGGTCTCCCAATGGCTTATTGGGAACAGTTTGTGTTCAGGATATTGCCAAATTCCAGCAGAATTTCTCCCAAAGAGCTGAGGAGCTCCTCATGACAACCAAGATCCCTACTAATTTGTCTTGTGTCCACCTGCATGTGTTTTGAATCCTGATAATACAGTGGGATGACTGTAAGGTAGCTATTACAAACTGTTCCCTGAGATGTTTCACCGTGACACTCAGGACAGGATATACAATACCATTAAAATAACTCGTTACCAAGTTGCTTTTGTTGATCCATTGCCAACTAGTTTAGCAATACTTCCCTGTGGACTTTCCATTTGCCATAAACAGGCACTCCTGCAGTGGAGTGCATCTGGAATCTTGAGTGTATTTTTGCGAGCCATAAAGAAAAGCTGTGTGTCTCCATTGCAGATGATAATATTTTGATATTTCCCAGATCGCTTGTGCTCTCATGTTTTAATGCTGCCCAGAGTCTTTCAGAAGAACACTCATCACACACGTGTCCTAAATAATGTAAGCTCTGAGCTTGTGATATTTATAGCCATGTAAAGATGCCCAGTTCTGCCTGTGTTGTTTAAAAAAAAATCTGGAGTGATGGCATTTTTCATCTTTAGTGTATTTTTCTTGAGTTCTGAACACAGAACATATTTGTAATTGCAGCCATTATTACTGCTATTTGCCTTATTCAAGCTACAAAGTGCACTCAGATTTAAAGGTAGAATTCTGATTAAAGCACAGGCTTGAGGAGAAAGGAGGTAGAAAGCACTAACACAAACACCACTATGCTTTCTCTTGAAAGTGCATATTGCAGCCACTTCCACTTCACAGGAATGGTGCTGTCTTATTTTTAAGTTCTTGTATCCGAGCATCCCTCTCTGAACCTCAGGAAGGGATGTGTGACATCTTGCACCACTGTTTGTACAGGATCACAATGGCTATTCATAGCAGGGCATTGTTTGGGGTGCCATCCAGCTCCCCTCCAATGGCTGCAATGAATCAAGCTGCGTGCAGCCATCAGATAATCCCACAGAAGAATTCAAAACAGGCTTATCTCCAAAATACAGAGAGAAAATAAGAGTATGTGAGTGTCATTGTAAGTGATTTGCTGGAGTGACAGAAGTGTGCAAACTCCTTGCGATGTTGTGTAACATTGCTCTGCACATGTTGTTCTCTTCCTTCTGCTTCTGCAAATCAACCATTTAATGTAATTATAGCTGCTATTGGCAGGAGGCACTGATAGCACTAGCTAGCTTCTGAAGAAAACTGCTGCTGAGAAGGGAGTGCTTTCAGCTCAGAGATGTTTAGAAAGAATTTGAGAGGACACTCATCTTTCAGCCTTACACAGTCTAGTGATAAACGATCTTCTTGTCCCCTTGAAGGTGTTTGCCTCTAGATTATAATTAACGATGTGGAGTGGCCAGACATCAGGTCTATTTCCCATCTCTTTGTAAGGAATTGTGTTACCACTGTTTTCAGTCACATTTTGTCTGCATTTGAAATCCCAGAGACTGAAACCAGAGCATCACTTACTACTTACTATCTATATCTAGGTATGAAAACTAGGCTCACATAGAGGCTCATTTGTGTGGAAGATTCCTGAGGACAAGTACTCAATGGCTTTGAGAACCAGATCCAACCAGAAGATGTGTCTAGTATGGATTCATTTATTACCTACATGTCCTCGGCTACTTTGTAAAAAACCTAGAATTTGTCAAAAGAACCCTAGAATTGTTGCTTCTTTTGGCTTTTGCCTACTGATGCTTTGTAACTGCTTGTCTTAACTGGCTCCTCAGGGTGCGTGGGCTGGCAGTCTTGAGCAGCAGATGGTCTTAATTCTCTTGAATTTACTGCTTGATGCCTCTGGTTCCCTCTTGCAAGAGTATCAGTGACAATGCAAGTGTTGGGTTATGGATTTGGCACAAAACCTGAGCAAAACCCTTGAATTCCCTAAATTATAACAAACTAAACCCTGGCTCTGCTTTGTCTCTGGTGGAATAAGACTTTTGTACCTTTGCCTGGCACAGGAACTCTCCCTACATGCTGAGTGAGGGCAGTTGAGCTCTGCTGGAGGACCTCTTATCTCCTGTCCCACAGGGTAGCAGTGGCCATCCTTTGCCCATCCTTGCTGTATCTTACACTATTAATAGGTCAGGTAGGAAATATGGCAGAGGTATGAAGCTCAAATAGAAGGGTGTGATTCACATTATCAGCCTGCAAACAGGAAACTCCTGCCTGACTTGTGAGCTACCCTTTGTCTTTTCATAAAATGTTCTTTAAAACCAAAGAGGAGTGGAAATGTACTTCCGGGTTTCTTAAAAAAAGAAAGTGGAAGTATTATTAGAATTTATCCTCCAGGGATTGTTCTTCAGTGACACACCACGATTAAGTTACAGAAAACAGCATTTCTACAATGTTGTGCCCACCATGGCCACTCAGGGAAAAGTTTGCAGTTGAATACAAAAAGGACTTAGACCTGGGGCTTCTTGTCCTGGGTGCTGTAGAAACAGAGCAAAACCAAGGCTCTAATCTAGACACAGGCAAACAGAAGAAGGAAGCAAAGATTACTCATCCTTAAACACGTGGGAAATGAAAGCACAGCACAGGGATTACTGGTTAAACAATTTACTTGGCACCTGGTTTAGCTCCTGCCAAAGAAAGGATACTGTGTTAATGGGACATTTAGTATGACTGATATTTTGGGTTTATTTTCAGCAAGTCTGAGGCAGTGCCAATGACTGAACTGAGATATTTTCAGTGTCAGCACACAGCATTCACCAGAAGGCACTATATGATGATGGTGTGTTTCTTATTCCAACATTTCCTCAAGAAACTTTAGAAACTTCAGGAAGCGTTTCAGCACATTTAGAACATGTTCACGGACTAAGGGGATAATTCAGATTGGAAGGGACCTCTGCAGAGTCCATGGTCCAGCTTCACATCTTTGCTTAAAGCAGGGCTGAAAGCCTTAAGCATCAAAGTCTAAGCCTGGATTGTCTCCTCAGAGCCCATTGTTGCAGGGCCCCATTGCACCCATTTGAACTGGCAAGTCTTTTCCCACTTTTTATACCTATCAGTGTCAGGCATTTTATTAGCACCACTTCTGTCTAATCTGATCATACAGCACTTAAAAAGTCTTGACCCACCCTACTCAAGCCCCTGTCTCTTTCTGGACTTGTGATTTCATCTTTCTCCCCTTGAAATCAGTGGCTTTTGTTGTTACTGTACCCATGCTGGGTCAGGGAGCTAGCTGGGGCACAGTATTGCTTGCTGGGCTTGAGGCCCAGCCTCAGGATGTGCAAAGCCATGTTACCAGAGCACGGTGTGCTCAGAAAACCTGGCAGGCACTTTGGTGGCTGAGCAAGCAAAGCAACCCCCTGACACTGTGCAGGAATGTCCCCTGCTTTGTGGGATTTACACAAAGATAATCTGAGCTAGCAAGTTGGGATTTGAACCTCCAGGGCATTTAGGCCATCCCTTTGGTATCCCACAAGAACTGTCTCCATGTGGAGAAAGGAGAAGTAAACTTCCCCCTCCCTGCTTTGCTGTTTCATGTCTGTGTTTGTGGGTTCTCCTTTTGGAGTTTCAGAATACCAGTGAGCTGACAGGCTCTTTTTTTATCTCAGAAACCAGTTTGTTGCAGGCAGCACCCTGGCAAGACCCTTCATGCTCCCCACCTTTTCTACAGCACCCTCAGACCTGACTAGGGCTGTCACCAAAGGGTTTGCATTTTCATGCTCTTCCTGCTGGATCTGCTTGAAATGAGCTAGCTGTGGTACTTGTTTTATTGTTGTGGTTACCTGGAGAAGGGCTGTCTTAACACATAACTGTTAATGCTTATTTCAAGTATTTTCTGTGAATGCCTCACACTGGGCTTGACTTTGAAGGAATTTTTATTTGAGAAACTGCATTCTTCCAGGCTTTCACTCTTTGCTCTGCCTCATACCCCAATTACAACACAAAAAGAGCAAAGGGGAGACTTTGGTAGTCTTTGCAGTTTAGGCTTATATCTAAGGAGGCCAATTGCCCCTTTCCAGCCTTGGGAGAACCTGTGGTGCAACATTAGGGTCCCTCCAAAGAAGCCCACAATGCTCCAAGCTCCCAGGCATCCCAGAGGGTAAGCTACAGCATGAAAATAGTGAGAACAGGATAAATCTGATGTAAATCAAAGTGCTTTGACGCTCTCTCCCATTGTGTACACAAACACCATGTTCAAGTGAATCAGTGAAATCAAAGCCACATGATGAGAGAGGTCAGTTCAGGATTCATGCAAATGTTACTGGCAGCAGAATCTCCCTATTGAATAGTAAAAACTAAATCAAAAGGGAGTTCACAGTTTTTTTCTGAAGTAGTTAAGGCTTGGATGAATAGCTATCTCAAGATCATTCAGATGTGCCTTTGCTACAGTACCATACACATTTAAACAATCGGGTTATCTCTTGTGTATGAGCATCTGCAATGAGTGAAGTATGGACATAACCTCGTGTTGGGGCAAATATGCATAAGCAATCTGGTGGAAATCCTACACGGGGAGTGTTCAGCAGTTAAAAAATGACTGGAAAATAATAGTAACATTAAGGAAAAGCAATTTTTTACACACCATTGGCATTCAGGGGCTTCGATTTTTAAACTTCTTCCTGCTCAGGAAAAAAAAAAAAATATTAAGCCAAACACTCTAGTTAAGGAACCCTAGTTTTCTCAGATGCATGGTGAAAAAAAGAGGAAACTGGGTTTCTTTTGCCATACTTTGCAACATGCAGTAAAACCCACTGGCCTACATGTTCCCCTGATATTTTGCATAGTTAATGGAAAAAACATTTATCACTTAAAGAACAGAATTATAATGTTGGTATCATGAATCATGAATCACTTTTCCTATTAGGACAAGGATAGAATGATAGGAGTAAAATAAATGAAAATTCAAACATACATTTTCTAGTGAAGGTACTGACCTGCAGAGTCATATTCAAATGATAAATGTGAAGGGTTGACCTTTGCTTTTGAAAGCTAAAGTAGTGCTTTAAAACAAGAAAACAGACACACCAAGATGAGGAGTCAGACAGAAGTGGTTTCTGGCTGCCTATGCAGTCACCAAAGACAGGCTACCCAGCTCATCTGAACTCCACCAACTGTGCAAGACTGGGACAGTCAGGAGAAAAAAGACTTGGAATCACAGAATTGTTTAGATTGGAAAATACTTTTAAGATCATTGAGTCCAACCATTACTCTAACACTGCCAAGCCCAACACTAAACTATGTCCCTCAGCACCTCCTCTACATGACTTTTAAATATCTTCACGGATGGGGACTCTGGACCCAGGACCAGAGGACCACAGGACCATCTCTGCTTAGTAAACCCTGTGTTGGCTGCAGATGAAGCTGCTCTTTGATGTATGGATGAGGGAAAGGCTGTGGATGTTGCAGATGTTCTCCAGCATTCTCCTGGAGTAATGGGCTTGCTTGGACAAGAATCCTCCACTGAGAAAAAAACTGGTTGGATAGCCAGCCCAGAGTGGAGGTGAATGGAGTAAATCCATTAGGTAGTTAGTCACAAATGGTGTTCCCTGGGACTCAATATCAGAGTCAGTTCTGATTAATAGCAATGATCTGGCTGCTGCAACCTCAGTAAGTTTGCAGACAGCACCAAGTTGGGCAGGAGGGTTGATCTGGTTAAGGAAAGCTCTTCAGAGGGACCTGGACATGCTGGATCAATGGGATGAAGCCAAGGTTCAACAAGGCCAAGTGCTGGGTTCTGCACTTGGGCCGCAACAACCTCAGGCAACACTACAGGCTCGGGGCAGAGTGACTGGAAAGCTGTCCAGAGGAAAAGGACCTGAGAGTGTTGATTGACAGTGGCTGAACATGAGCCAGCAGTGTGCCCAGGTAGCCAAGAAGACCAACGGCGTCCTGGCCTGTCTCAGAAATAGTGTGGCCAGCAGGACCAGGGAAAAGATTATGCCCCTGTACTTCGTGCTAATGAGGCCACACTTCTGATACTGTGTTCAGTTCTGGATCCCTCACTACAAAGACATTTTGATGCTGGACTGTGTCCAGAGACAGGCAACAAAGCTGGTGAAGGGTCTGGATCACAAGTCTGATGAGGAGCGGCTGAGGGAGCTGGAAGTGTTTAGCTTGGATAAAAAAAGTCTGAGAGGAGACATGATCACTCTGTAGCTACCTGAAAGGAGACTGTAGTGAGGTGAGAGTTGATCTCCCAAGTACCTAATGATAACAGAAGAGGAAATGGCCTCCAGCTGCATCACAGGAGATTTGGAATGGAGATGAGAAAGAACTATTTCCCTGAGAAGATTGTCAGATACTGGCACAGGCTGCCCAAGGGAGGTAGTGGAATTTAGCTGAGGTGCTGAGGGACGTGGTTTTGTGCTGGGCTTGGCAGTGTCTGGTTGGTGGTAGGACTCAATGATCTTAAAGGTCTTTTCCAACTAAAACAATTCTATGATTCTGTGATTCTATGATTCTACGATTCTATGGTTCTATGAGTCTATGAGTCTATGATTCTATGATTCTGTGATTCTGTGATTCTGTGATTCTCTGATTCTCTGATTCTATGATTCTATGATTCTATGACCAGTTTCCTCCTGCTGTCCAGGGCTGGGCATGGAGCTGTGCTTTGGTAGCTCATGGCACAGAAGCGCCTGGCTAGGGCTGACATAAACTGATGGCTTGGCCAGGGCTGCTGCTCACTGCTCTCAGCATCCCAGTTCCCATTGCAAAAGATGCATGCAAGAGCTTTCAGCTACTAGATGGAAAAGGTGTTTTAACTGGCCACATCCTTGCTGGAGTCCAAGTTCTTTTTGGATGTAATTACTAGAATGTGCAGAGATTTCTCATGCACCATACTACTTAAGTGACTTGCTAGTGATCTGCTTAGGGGATTTGAATGGGCCACTTGAAAAAGTTCATCCAACCCACAGGACTGTCTGCTGGTGTAACACAAGGAGGCAGGGCTAAGCAGCAAAAAATCAG
The DNA here is from genome assembly GCA_013401255.1 of Urocolius indicus. NCBI lineage: Eukaryota > Metazoa > Chordata > Aves > Coliiformes > Coliidae > Urocolius > Urocolius indicus. The sequence continues at coordinate 51,639 of WBNH01002459.1, read as the reverse complement.
TCTGAGCCGTCTGTAGCCTTGACTTATTTTTCTTTTGACTTTGTGGCTGCTACTGCAGTCAGACTTTGCGTTCCTGGGTTGCTGAAGCAGAAGACATGGCAGGCTCAGCACATAAACACAGCGCTTCCGCCAGAAGGTTTTGTTTAGAGATGAGCTAATGATGAATAAGGAGGTTACTTGGTCACAAACATGTTTTCAAAAGTTAGGTCTGGACAATTTGAAAACCTTTTGCCTCTTGTAAAAGACAGATTTAGGTTGCTGTGGGGAGGGAAACAGTTCAAAGTGTGAGGTGCTATCTGAGTTTCAGGGTTTATCCTTATCTGCACACTGGACAAATCACAGCAGTAAATTCTCCAGATCTGGAGGGCAGACAAGTGCTGGAGGATGGTGTCAGGCATGATAGCAAATTGGGGCAGCCCCAAGGCTCAGCTTTTCCACAGGCCATGTTCGCAACTGTGAGAGTGCCTGGGGAGTGCAAGTAGGATGGAGGCAGACATCCGGGGTCCTTGCTCATCCCTAGCTATCAAACTCACTCATCCACAGCACCTCTGTAATAGCAGGGGAAGCCCCAAATCCCTAGCTATCAAACTCACTCATCCACAGCACCTCTGTAATAGCAGGGGAAGCCCCAAAAACCCCTCAGGCCCATCACCATGAGGTGTTGAAACTGATAGAAATCTGTGTGCAGCAATGCTGTGTGTGGTATGAAACCTGCTGCAGGGGAGGTATGTGAAGAGAGAGAAAGATAGGAAGAGAAATGCTCAGGATTATTTCTGGTTTGTTCTCAAGGGTCCTATTTGTTCATATAAGTATTCTTAGCAGAATAAAATACTTCTTATTGAAACATATTTTTTTTGCTTGCTGGCAGCCAGTCCATTCCAATTATCTCTTCCATCATATCCCTTGAAGCCAGGTTCCAAGGTAAACAAGTAAAAACCTGACAGCTGGAATGCAAAGGCTCAACTGGGATGGAAAGCTTTTACAAGATCACATTCTGCACATTTATATTGTCTGGGGTATCAGCAATGGAAAGGAAAAAAGAGATTTCCTAATCTCTCCAGAGACAACATCAAGCTGCCCCACCTTTGAGAAATGTCTAGTCCGCAGCAAAGGCTTCATCCATCCTCAAGTAGCAATGAGTTGGAAAACGTACACTCACAGCTTGCTCCTGACCTGGATTTCCCATATGACTGAGTTTTGAGGTATACCTCGCTGAGAAAATATTTTGCATTAGAAAAAGAAAGTTCCATGCAATGAAAATGTTTTGCAAAGCCATGTTGATTTAGCCTGAAATTTTACTTCAAAAGACCAAGAATGGTGAGGAGGATTTCAGAGATGGAATGGTGGAAAAACAGGACTAATCATTTTATCGGCAACTCAGCCACTTGGGTTAAGTCAGCCCTAAGCTGCATCCTTCAAAGGGCACAGCTTGTATTTGCAAAGTCTTCTGGGATCCTCTAGTTTCAAATGGAGGGACATGGTTTAGTGGTGGGCTTGACGGTGTTAGGTTAGTAGTTGGACTTCATGATCTTAAAGGTCTTTTCCAATGATTCTGTGATTCTAGGAAATGGTAAAAAATTCTTATACTAACGCCATCATCTGTGCTCAAGGCTCACCTGTAAATACCAGGATCATATCTAGGTATTATGAGTACATCCCCTGGGTCTGACACAAACAGAGTAGAGATGCAGCCTGGGTGTGCACAACTGTTTCCTGTGCAGCCACCCCGGATTATCTTCTTATTGCCAACTTTCAGTGAGCTCCACATGTGGTCTGTGTGATTCATCAGCCAGTTCTCTGCTGAGTTTGCCCCTCTCCCCCTGCCGTTCGATGATGGCTGAAGGATTACTGCCCTTTCACTCCCTGCCATGCTTCCCAACAGAAGCAGAGCCTGGGCTGACTGCAGCCCCAAGCAGCTGGGCAAAGGCTGTGCAGAGACAAAATCCCCAGCTGCAGCTGCCTGTTCAAAAATATATATAAGGTCAAGACAAGGCAAGATGAAAAACACATTCTTAGAGGACATGGGTTCAGAGAGGGTGGTATGTAAAGGGATTAGGAGAGGCAACCCCATGGTTGTCAACATGGTACCACAGAGCAAAGAAAGTACTGAGCTATGCACGTATTGCCGGATGTAGCAGGTGGCTTGAACTTGATTTTACAAGTGAAATTCCAAGCAAGTTGTAAGGGAAACTTTTGTGTTACAAATACAGTAAAGTTCCTAGGACAAAATCTGAAGCTTAGCATTCATCTGTGTCACATGAACAACCCAGGAAGCTGGGAAATGTGAATAGAATGACTCAAAGCTATCTTCTTCATCTCTTCCCCCAATCCTAAGGCTACCAAGTGCTAAAAAGGTCCTTGGCATAATTTAGAAGGTCTTTTAACTTCTCTAAACTGGGCACTGGCTCCATATCTGAATGCTGCCTCCCAGTCAGGAACAAACCAAAGCGTTGTGATCTCTGATCGTCCCACTGTGGCACAGGAAGCAGAGGAGATATAGGAAAGGTAGCTGTGCAGGACTCAGCATGGTATTGTAGCCTGGTCCTAGATGCCCTCTTTCTGAATAAAAGCTTTAGTGATCTCTTTCAGGCAGCTCTAGGCGTAATGGAGGGATCGGAAGGCACAGGGCTTGACTTCTCACCAGCAGCTGACCCAGAGCAGGGAATGCAAATGTCTGAGTATGGATGTCTGTAGGGTTGATGCCTGAGTCTGAGCCAGCTGTCTGGGGCTCCCAGTAAAGTCAACAGAGAGATACAGACTGGTTGAGGATATGGTGATTCATTTAGGATGCTGTGGGAGCCTGAGTCAGGCCAGAGGAGCTGCTGCTGTTGCAGTCTAGAGGAATGATGCCTACACCATGGGGCTCAGAGAGAGCTCATAGATTTACAAAGACTTGGGTTTCTTGTTCATTTTCTTCTACAGGGTCAGTACATTGGGCTTATGACCAACTGGGATGCCTTCTCTAAGGTCATTCATAAAGAGTCTTGAAGGTTCTTTTCCAAGTGCCTTGGCAAAGGCAGTGGCAGAAGCCTGGTGCACACCTTCAGCTTTCATCTTGAAGCCCTTACTGGGAAGCCTCCACTGCATGGTTCACAAGAGCAGGACAAGTTTTCTGCCAAGTTGCTTTGATTTCTGGATGAATGCAAAAAGGTTTCACTTGACACAAGACATCATAGAACCATAGAATGACAGGGGTTGGAAGGGACCTCTAGAGATCATCTAGTCCAATCCCCTGCTTTAGCAGGTTCACATCAATCAGAGTGCACAGGAATGCATCCAGGTGGGTTTGGAAACCTCCAGAAAAGGAGACCCTCATTTTCTGTCCCCTTGAGCCGTTCAAGGGGTGATGAGATAAAGGGCTCTGAGCCAGGAAAGAGAGGAAGAGTGCGGGAAAAGATTATCTTCAAGGGCTGGTTGTGCTCTTCATCATTGTACCACTCTGTGCTGTTTTCTGTTTGTTGTGTTTTGGGGTTTTATGGTTTCGGTTAGTGGTGGATTATATTAATTTCTGTTTTCTTCCCCAAGTTGGATAGTCTTGTGGACTTTGCCTGGGACCATAAGTGGGAAATGAGCCCTCCCTGTCCTTAGGGCATTCCAAAGTCCCTTGGTACTTATGGTTGATTGTGGTTCTTTGTTCCTAGATGGGCCTAAACCAGACAATGGCTCTTCTCATCCTGCTCCAGAGGAAGCTGAGCCTAAAGGCAATACTCAGGAACAGACTGGGAGGATGCCATGCACTGGAGCTGTGAGATCCTCTTGAGAAAAGCTGCTAAGCACAAATAAAGTGTTAGAGAAACTATAAGTGGATAAGGCAGGTGTGTGTAGGCTGAAATGCAAAGCCAGGGGCTGGTGTGAAAGATTTATGACAAGACTGGAGGGGAGACTGAGGAGATCTACCTATTATAGTTTAAAAAATGGTCCTGTCAGAAGACTGTCATGAGTGCTCTACTGTGCAAATTTATGACATGCAGTGGGAGTGACCATGTCTTCTATAAGAGCTGGTCAGAAAAAAACCCTATTTTTTTTCCATGAATAATGTTCTCAATGTGCAATAGGATGTTTTTTTTCTCCTCAGGAATGTTGATTGACCATTGCAGGGAAAAAAGCTCTTATGTTAAGGGTAACTGAAAACTGACCTTTTTTTTTTTTTTAATTGATTGAAAATTGGAGTTCCAACAGGATTTAAAAAAAAAAAAAAAGCCCCTCCGGTTTTTTATTTTAGAA
>WBNH01002459.1:0-46789 GCA_013401255.1 Urocolius indicus | reverse complement strand
AAAAAAAAAAAAAAGCCCCTCCAGATTTTCATTTTAGTGTAAGCAGATTTTTTTTTTTTTTTTTTCAGAAATCCATGTAAGCCCTTCCTTGGAAAACTGGGGTTTTTTTCTGCTTGAAAATATTGTTGCAGTGAGATACATCAACTTTACTTCTTAACCATTATTGCCACCTACCCACAAAAGTAGTTCTCATATGCTGCCAGATAATATCAACAGTATATGATTTAGTCAGGAAAAATAAACATTTCAGGATGCTGCACATAAACAGTTCTTCATTTTAGGTATAATGTGGATTTGAAGCTTTCTGGAAGCTGCTTTAAGGGTATGTCCAAGGAGTATTCTGCAGGTAACTGTCCTCAGTGCCATCGGTGGAGGACCACGGCCAGAACACTTGCCCTGTGAGAAGAGATTAAGGGGCATAGGTTTTTTTAGTCTGGAAAAGAGACAGTTTTGGGAAATGTAGTGGCAACCTGCCAGTGTCTGGCAGAAGAGAAAGAGCTAGGACATTTCTGGAAGTGTATGGTAGCAAGAAGAGAAACAGTTTTCATAAAATATTCCTAGGAGTTTCAAACATGATGTAGAGAAAAGGTTTCCACTACAAGGGTAGTCAAGCCCTGGTGTAGGTGGCTCAAATATGTTGTACAGCCTGCCTGGCTGGCCTGCAAACAGGTGAGAGAGAGATGGTCACTTCCAACATTTTCCATGTTCTCTCTTAATGAGTTTTTAGGAGAGAAGCATCAAAAGGCAATAGTATGAGTCCCACACAGATTCTAGTAGTTTTGCAGTTGGGCATTTACCTGTAGCATTATGTCCCACCAGTCAGGAAAAGGAGTTGTATGTTTGTCAGTAAGATAAATATCTCTACAACTGAAAAAGTGGGTATAATTCAAGCAGGTTACCATTTTCTCGTGTATGTTAGGATGGATGTGCCGAAATTACTGAAATTTCATTTGAGGGGGTCAAATTTACCATTTCCAAAATGTCTCATATCTTGCCTTCCCCTTTTCATCAGATGAAAAGATCAGATGGTGACTTTTTCCCACTTTGATTAAAAATAATCATTCTTCTCATAAGAAGAATGATCTCCTGATCATAAGATCCTGATACAGAGAAATGGGCAGTAATAAATTGTCTTGCTTTTCTTCTACAGTCTGTGAGGACAGAAGAGGTTCAAGGACTCTCTGAGTAACTTTCTTTGAGATTAGAAGTATTCCTCTACGTTAGAGGTACCTGACATTGAAGGCTGATGCTAGTAATAGGGTCAAGTAGCAAATAATATCATATTAGACTCACTGAAATTTTGTAAATCTGCAGGTGAGACTGGAGAATTGCATGTCATGCTTCAGAGCATCCACTGGTTCTCAAGGGGCAGGCAAGAATTTGTCCCTTCTGCTTTCTTTTTAACGCATTTACAGGGACTAAGTTGGGACTTAGAGGAGCTACAGTTTTTCTCATTGTCTGTTTTGGATTTAATTGACTAACAACCAGATTGGAAATACTGACTCTGATGATTTTCATTATCTAATGTTAGTCATGCTGTGGCTGTGAGAGAGAGCTGTCAGTAGGAAATGGCCTCAGCTTGTGTAACTGTAAGTGGATTCAAATTAAGCAGCATGAAGCACAAACAGAAGCATATCGTTTGCCAGGGTTGTCTGTATTCCAAAGGATAAATTGTGATACATTAAGAAAACTAACAAGGTCCCTTGGACTGAGAAGCTCAGAGCCTGGAGAGCAGAAAAGATTGATTTCTTTAAGGCATAAATACTAAAACTATCCAGAAGTTTTATCCCAAAGAAGGAAATATGAAGGGAAGCGCAATAACAGAGCAAGTAGACAATTAATGAGGCTTAGGGGAAAAAAAAAAAAAGACAACTGACAAACAGAGGAAACTATGTCAGAGCTAAGGAAAGGGAGAGGTAAGAGGAGAACTGCTGAGTGAGGAAATGAGTTAGACCTGACAGATATGAAGTAGAAAAATATTCTTTGCCCATATGAATAGAAGAATAATGAAAGAAGTGAGGACCAAGTACAGACTGAGGATACTCTAGATATAGTTCCCAGAATGACAGTCCTTATTTGAGCACCTAATGCAGGACTTAAGCACAATTTAAACCCCCAAACCAGCTGCCTTCTTTTCTGTAATGACCTGGTTAGAGCTCAGGAGTGCTCTTTTGTTTATGTGCTCTTCATTGCATGCTCTTACTTGCAAGGAGCTGTGTAAATCACCATTTAGGAAGGATTACCGAGGTACAGGTTGCATGTGGTAGAGAGGTTTGCTCAAGATGGCACTTGACAGCATAACAACAACAAAAAGTAATGTATTCCTACAGTGGAAAAACATGGGATGAGTGAGCAAAGGAACCAGTGAAAGCACAGATGAACTGATCAGATAATATCAGCATAAACACACAGACTGTACAGGAGGTCAAGACTGCAGGAATGAGGGTGAGGAGAGGATTGCTGATATTTACACTAAGAGGAGCTGACATTTTGGCAAATACAGTATAGTCAGGACTCAAAGGTCTCCTCAGAGGTTGATCTATGAAAACCTCTTTACTCTGGTTGGCTAAATCTACCTGAACCAACCACTTACAGACGTGTCAGTATAGACCTTATTCTGTTACTGTTTCAGGAGATCTACTACATAGCTTTTCTGTTATGATGTGCAGATAAAATGTCCTGCTTTCATTGCCCTCACCAGTTCCATGTCCTGCTTTCATTGCCCTCACCAGTTCCACCCCCTTGTATTCTGGCAGTCAGTGGTCTGGAGAAAAATGAGTGTTTGGGAAGATCCAGTTCCCAGTGTTTAACTGCATAATAAGATAGGCATAGTCAGGTAAACTGAGCCAGAGCCACTTGTACTGACACCACATTTGCTCTGTTTTTCTAAGGGCTTGGACATGAGTAGAGTCATGTTCTCATTAGGGTTGATGTGTTGGAGAAAAGAGTGGTCACACAAGACTGAATTTGGATTGAGCTGATCTGAAATCAGATCTTAGCTGAGATTTTACTTGTTCCTGTTTAAATGAAAAAAACAAACCAAACCAAACAGCCAAAACCAGGCCATTCATTTGTTACTTACTGTAAAGCATCTGGAGAGAGGAAATGGATCTCGTGAACCAGGAAGACTTGTATTACGTTCCTCTCTGTTGAACAGGCTGGAAAGTCTTAATGTTTCCTGTCATGTTAAACATCTATGCTATATAAATAGTTTTTGGATGCAAAAAATTTCTAGTACCTTGACCCTCTTCTCAGGAATGCACATTGAGGCAAGCTCCCCTATACATAAACCACTAAAATGACTGTCATTTTGGTTCCTTGCCAGGCTCTGTAGATTTTCAAACCTTCCAAAGCAGGTCCTGTTTATTGAAATGCAGCTATGCAGGTTATCATCACCTGGAAAAAGTGCAAATTATTGGAGAGAGGAATTGCAGAATGTTTCATGCTGATTTGAACTGAGAAACTGAGCTGAATTGCCATTTGCCTCTGTTTAGGGCAGCAAATCTGGAAAAACAAGGAATAATGCACAATATCTTCTCTCATGCTCCTAGTGCTAGAGAAAGGTCACCACTGAGTTGTCCCAGAGAGTGGATAACCAGGACCCAATGTGGAGGACAAGGAAGAAAAAAGGAATCAAAAAAAGGGATCAGTTCCTTCCTCATTTCACTCCCTGCTCCTTGAACAAATGCAACCAAGAGGTGGGTGAAGCTGCTAACACCTGATGTAACCTGTCCAGATCAGCAGGACTCCCAGAAGCTTTGCTCTAGGACATTGCACCTCTGCTCATTAACTGTGGACAGGACTGGGATGCCACAGCTAGCACCCAGGAGAACACTAAATCCATCGCAGAACAAGCTAAACATGCCCATTGCAACAATCCTGCTGCTATTTCGTCACGTCAATATGTAATTATTTCTGTTGCTGGAGGGCTCTATCAACCCCCTTCATTAAAATGCAAATTCTACATTAATTAAAAATGCTGGGAGCATTTGCACAATTTATGACCAAATCTTAGAGTCCAGCAACCCCCACGCTGGGGAAGGGCAGAAAGAGAGTTTTGAAACTGCTGAAATAAATCCTTATCTCAGAACACAGAGGATGTTTCAGCTGATAAAGGACGTTCTTCTTGGACTTCAAAAATTAATTTGTTCTCCCTAGATTAGGAAACAGACAAAGCAGAAGGAGCTCCAGCAGAATTTTATTCTTAAAGATAAATATATGATCTAAGACTATTCATGTGCAAAAGGAAAGAAGAAGAAAGATCTCAGCTTGTGTTCTAACATAGTAGTTTCTACTCAACCCTCCTTTTCCAGTCAGAACTTTTATGTATTCCACTGTAGAGTCAATCAACCCTTACAGCACTAGGAACTTGGCTGCTGGGATCCCTAGGCTTGGATTGGAGGTAATCCCATCTGCCCTTAACTTGCCAGTAATGGTACAATTTCTCTTGTAATGTGTTGGGGTGAATGTGGAGCTGCTCCTTGGTGATATGTACCAAGCCAGCAAGATGAGACTCTCGGGCTGTGGCTGCCTGATTTTTCACACGTTGCACTGGGTCCTTTCTACCTGGTGTCTCCTCTAGGGTGTGGAGCTGGAGCAGTGCTGGGAGCACCCAGGCTTGCTGGTGCTCACGCACCTTGCTCTTGTACTGGTATGGCTGCAATGGGGCCACGTCTGGTAGCTGGGAAGATGGGGGAGTGAAACCCCTCATGTGACCCTGTAACACATCCATGGCATGTGAAACCACCTTTCACATATTGGTAGTGCATCCTTGGGTGAATATCTGAGGGGAGGAAGGACTGTGTCCTCCCTTGTGAAAAGTAGCTAGGGTAAAGAAGCAGGCTATAGGAAGTCTTTGCTATCTGACAGGACACCTCATAGCTCTACCTCCTGCATGGGTTCAGCTAGAGGAGTTTCTACTGTCTTCACCTTACTAAGATGCAGTCTTTCCCCTTATTTTCCTCAAGCCATTAGCAATTCCCAACCGGTTTGCACCACTCTGCTTCTGGGAAATTCTTGCAGCTCTTTGCACTCCCTGGCCTCCTTGCAGGTGCAAGAGGAGCAGCAGTGCTTGTGCAGGGAGGGCAGGCCAGGCTGGCACAGGGCTCTCTCCCAGGAGAATTGTGTGAGCATCTGCCTCTGCTGCCTCTCATGCCTCTCGCCAAGTTTTCTGTTTCTGCTCTTCATCTCCTGGAAAGGATAATCACGTACATCCCGTTCCAGCAAGGTCTCTCCAATGCCTGTTTCTGGTACATGTATAAATCAGAGGCAATTTCTACCAAGGTAAATTTTGTTACTCATTATAAAATTGACCTAAGCTGGATCAGAATGAAGCCTCCCGTGGGGCTGTTAATGGGCACTGCAGAGCCTAGGTATACGTGTGTATATGCATGCATACATGAGGAAGGCAGACAAGAACTCAAACTAGAGCTATTATTCACATCGCAACGCTACCCTACTAGCTGTACTTGCGATGACACAGGCTCCTATAGTGCCAAGTACTGTTCCAGCCAGGAATAAAGCAAAGGTCCCTTCTACAAAAAGCCCGCTTTCTTGTTTTGTGACAGAAGTAACAGGTGAATTAAATGAAAATGTGGGAGTGTGGAAGGATGGGATAATTATAGATATCTGCCTTTGGCCAGCTTCACTGTGGGCACAGCAGTACTGCCGAAGCCCAGATCATGCGTGACTTTCTGCAGAGTTGAGGGCATTGCCAGGTCTGGTCTGTTATTTATGTAGAGTGACCAAATGCAGGCATTAATTTCTGCAAGGCGAGGCTCTTTATGGCTCCCTGTAGATTGTATAGCAGACACTGGATTGCTGTCCTTCTGGTCCCAGATAAATTGTCTATGAGAATTCACTGTCATCTGAGACAACATTATTGGCATTACTTCCACATTCTCAGCCCTGGTAGTTAAAAGCATTAAATAAAAGAAATGAAAGATGATTTGTTTTTCATTCACTTGAACTATTCCAAGATTTCAGAGGAGGAAAAAAATATCATCCTGATAGGTTCAGAGTTATAAATAGCAGCACTGCATGTACTGGGGTAAACTCTGCATTTTTCCTGGTACTGGTAAGAAAAAGGATCGAGGGAATGTAAAACCCGTAAAATTTATGATGGTCCTTGGACGGATGTGATGTGCTAGCAGAGGCAAGGCACATACCAACTGTAAAGTCAACTAGCCACTGAAGATTTATATCTTCCAGCATCTCTGTCCCAATGGCACTATATGTTTATAGGGACTGTAGGTTTATTATTAGAAACTGCAGGTCTGCCTCATTGCTTCTTACTGGAATCTCATGGATATTTTATCTGAAGGACATCGGGAGCAATCCACGCTCCCACTTACATCCTGGGTCTATTTTGGTTTAAAGTAAAATCTGAAATATGCATTCATTTTTGCTAGCAAGGAAGAGGATTCCTGACACTGTAGAAAGAGAGCAGGCAGCAGCCAGCCACTTCATTTCCATATCTGTTGCTGTAAAACCTTGGCTTCCTATGTAAGGCTTTCATAAAAATGTATATTTTCCTGACACAATACACACATCACACCATTTGAGCTGGGTGTAAAACAACTCCCCCGCCTGAAAAGCTGCCAAAAATCCAGGAGCATCCCTGGTCTGCAGCAGGAATAGTCCTTAAAAGCTGTCAAAACAGAGGAAGTGAGCAAGAGGGACTGGGTTGGAGATGTTTCCCAGGCAGCCCAGGAGCCCAGGCCAGCCTGAAGCTCAGCAGCTCACTGTCCCAGTTTGCCCCATCAGTGTCAGGGATGTGGTGATGGGCAGAGTTGGCAATTGGCCAAGGCTGGTGTGATTTCACCAGGCTGGTGAGAAGGACGTTGGAAATGCAATGGGCAAGCAAAGGTCTGATTGTGCCATGGGATGTGGTGGGCAGGGCTGGCTTGGTGGCACGGCCCATTTGAACCCTCCATCCTAGGCCTTCAGGCAGCACACGCCGCAGTTTTGGCTACCTGCCCTTTGCAGCTGAGGGGATGCAAGCTACAATCTGCTGGAGAAAAACGAGCTGACTATTTTCCCAGGCACTTGTTTCCAGGAACCAGTGTCAGGTGGGGATGCCCCCAGGATGATGAGAAGGAAGGGAGGGTGCCTTGCACCCTTCACTGAGCATTCAGACCTGCCAGCAGCAGGAAGTACAATCTTACACCAGCACATCCTTGAGTAGTGGTGGTAACTAACATAATATTACGTACTCCATGGAGATGGGATTGTTGTGATTAACAGATGTGTAACCGGTGCTATTAAGCAGTTCCTGCTCACAGAATTTAATGTCATTTTACTTACTTATGATCTAAGGTGTTGCTTTCTTCTAGACTAACCCAGGACTATGTGAGCTTGTCACTTCTTGTGCCTTGCACAGCTGCCCTCAGGTGGCAGTTATCCCAAGGGCAGAAGTACAGACTTTTCTTCACTGGTGAACTTATGGACCAGTTCCTCAGCCTCAGTCAGGTCGGCTGACCCTTAGTGTCTTCTCCACATCTCCAGTCAGGCTGGCCACATCCAAACAGCCAGCCTCTGGGCCATGTTAAATCCTGAACTGCCCTGAGGGATTGCAAAGGCACTTCTGGTAGCCTACATCTAAGCCATGCTAAGTCAGCACTGCCCAGTTAACAACACATGTGATCAAGTTTCTGGGCCTAAACCTAAAAACCTGGACCTTTGGGATGAGTTTATTAGTATGGATGTTATTAGTATGGAAGTTTTTTCCCTGGGGAAGGAAACAGGAAAAACTTCTCAGTTTATTTCCATAAACTATTCTACTGCTTACCCAAAATGCTGCCTACTAATGCATTAACTGGAATCTGTTTAGGTTTTGATTTCACAAGTGATAAGAGGCTCTATACATCACCACTGCTATGAAAGGACATGTAAAAGGCAGCAGAAGGCCACAGGTAGCATCCTGGTAGCCCAGGTCTGGGCTGTAGATGCGGACCCAGTGCTTTTGAGAAAGGCAGCGCTGGCTGCAGTTTGGTCTGGGCCAAAGCCAATGTCCCACCAGCTTAATGGTGTGCATTACTTTGCCCTCGAGCTGAGGTGGGGCCAGCAATACCTAATTCTGAACTTACTGATGTAATTAAGAGAGTCACAAAGTTACTTATCTGATCCCAGGTGCAGCAGGGGCAGTAGGGCTGAGGAAGTCTCACCTCTTGGTGGGTCTGGCTGTCAGAAATACATCTGTGATCACATATGAAATGTTTCAAAGAAGCAGAGGTTGAAGCAGAGCCCACCCTAACCTTGTGCAAATACATCCAATCTCTCTCTTACCTTCCTAACTTTGTTTTTGAGCTGCAAAGACACAAAACAGTTCCTTGTATAAAATGAAAATGCATAGAGTCACCCTCTGAAGAGATGTTTATTCTCCAGGCTGGCACCATTTCAACCCTTGGACCAATCTTCTAAGACAAAAAATTGCCCAACTAGCTGAAGACCACGGTTTCTGGAATAATCTCCGAAACTTCTGTTGATTTATGGGAGCCGTGTCTTCATGATCTCAACATGTGCCCTGGAGAAAGCAAGTTTGGGCCAGAAAACAGGAGTTACCTGCTGAAAATTGAAGCAAAAGGAGAAGGATTCAGTCTGTTTCTGTTCACCATGCCTGTGGCTCAGGTGCACTGTGCCATCACGATTGCAGGGCATGCAGGAGGGAGAGATGACATTTGCCATTCCCTTTCTGAGGCACTAAGTGCTTTCATCTCCCTATAACCCCTGTAGATATGTGTCCTCAACTGTCTTCAGAAGCCTCAGGGGGTTCCTGGGGTGGTTGATCACCTTTGAGCACGAGCAAGCGGAGCCTGGAGGTTGCTATCCCTAAGAGTTCAGCCTGAACAACGTAAGAGGCCACAAGAATGCAGCTTGGTTAATGTCACAGCATGGTCTGACGTATTTTCCCTCATCTGAGCAGAAAAAGCACTGCCTGCAACTCTGCCCCAGTGTAAAGGTAACCAAACTGATCTTGTGTGTCTGCAATTAGCAAGTCCTTGCAAAGTCAGAAGGAAGAGATGGAAGAGCGATAATGGAGGGACAGCTCTCTACACACACACTGGGCTGGCACAGACACAAAGGACACACACAGAGGATTCAACTTTTTTTTTTTTTCCCTAATTTCATCTGACATTTAGTAATTGTAACGTTTCGTTTGAGTAATAAATGGGTTTGTCCTTTTCAGCAAAACTGCTGTGGACATATTATTCCCTTTATGGTGTGTTTTGCTGAATTCCAGATGTTGCTGTTTATTCAAGATAAAGTTCATCCAAAGAAGGGTCAAGAAGGAAAAAAAAAAAGGAGTTTTTCTGAAAGCAGAAAAGAAATCTTTCGAGCAGAGTTAGTTTGCATAGTTATTACCATTACATGGAGCCTTAAACTGAGCTGAACAACAGCAATGCACTGATTCATTCTGGAGGAGTGAAAAGGACCATCAGTGTTTCCTTCCCCCATTAACCTTTCTTAATGTGAGCTTGTAAAATACTATGTGGTCTGGGAGATGAGGAACAAGTGACTACTCCTTGAGATGGCCTCCACAGAAGAAATTAGCATTTCTCTTGATGTGATAGTGAAAGAAAATAACCCCTTGCTTACCCAGTCTACTCCCAGGTTAAGCGCTGCTCTGCAGACAGAGGTGGAACAGCCAGGGGAAATGAAAGATACTGCTTATGTAGGTTATGCTCTGATTGATTCTGTCTCAGATGAGATCCCCAGTGAGCTAGGTGCTGTGTGAAGCAAAACCCAACCCACATTAGAGCATTTATAGGCTAAAACAAGACACTTTGCTCAGAGACAAGATGAAGATAAAACATTCGACAGTCGCTTTCTCAAGAATTGCATTTTAAATGGCTTTTCATCTAGGGAACAGAAGTATAAGCGAGTCAGACTGTTGCTGCTGTGCAGCCTCTCCCCAGGAGGTGCAGGAGCAGAAGGAGGAGCAGAGGTAATGGATGTGGTTATACCACCCAGTAAATAGGATATAGCTACCCTCCTGTTTGCTGTGCACAGGTTTGAAACATGCGAATACCCAGTAATTTGTTTCCCACCAGCAACACATGCAAGGTGCACCAGCAAAAGGCAATTTCCATTGAGTGCTCAGCACTCACAGTTTGGACTACTCCATTCTGCAAAGGCCTTTGCACTTTGGGTGAGACAGGTCCATTCCCTCTCCAGTCCCTCTGGAGCAAGCCCAGTACTGCACAGAAGCCTCAGGGTGCCTCTGAAGAGCAGGTCTCTGATTATATTCTTGTCTTGGTTTCTGGAGTGAAAAGATGACTTAAAGCTGAATTTAGTCCTTCAGCATAACTAAACTGAGGCTATGAATTTACCTCCAATTTTGGCAGATTTCCTCCACAGTGGTAAGGAAAATAAGCAGAATAAAAGCAAGAGATTTGTTTTATTTGCAGTGAAGGTGTTCACAAGAGTTGTTTGTTACCTGCTGTTGCTAGCTGAAGGCCGCTGAGATATTTAGCAGCCTATTTGAACTAATTGAACTCCCTGGAACTACGTGTTCAGATCCTAATTCAGCCTTTCATCCCTGTCAAGCGGGATGAAACCATCCCTGATGGGTAACCAACCCCTGCATGAGGAAGTTTCAAAGTGTGGGTATGGCCTGTCTGCCCATCTGCCATGAGAACGAGGGTCAGAGGTGGAGAAAGAGTCTTCTCTGTGACCAACGGGCATCCTGTAGCCATTGGGAACTGGGAACCACCTCCTCAGGAAGCCAAGAGGCTGATGTCCTCCCAGTCCTTGGGAGGTGGAAATAGAGCTGTGTGGCATCAGATCTGAAAATACCTTATATAGGTCTGGTAATGTGCAGCAATGGAAAATCAGCACAAAGCACAAAAAGTAGGTGGCTATCCCCTAGCCAGATTTTGTGTGTGGCAAATTCCTGAGCAACCTTTCTCTCATGACCCCATGCAGATATGAGGGACTAATGCCAGAGACACAAGCAGCCTGGAAGCGCTTCCTGTGCCATCAGCCCACAGCTCTATCACCACTTTGCAGCAATCCCTGCAATCCACCTTGTGATGGATTTTGAGTGGCCTTGGTATGTGTTTCTGGGTGCTGGCAGGAGACTACCACACAGCCAGAGATGCTGGTGATGCGGAGCAACTGTCTTCTTCCAGACTGAATCTGGCCTTGTGTCTTTTGCACCCTCATTTAGTTCACAGATGACATAAAGCTGAGGAGGTGCATAGATCTGCTAAAGGGCAGGAAGGCTCTTCAGAGAGACCTGGACAGGCTGGAGCAATGGACTCAGGCCAGTTGTGTGAGGTTCAACAAGGCGAAATGCCAGGTCCTGCACTTGGGCCATAACAACCCCATGCAATGCTACAAGCTTGGAGCAGAGTGGTTGGAAAGCTGCCTAGAGGGAAAAGACCTGGGATGGACAACCATCTGAATATGAGCCAGCAGTGTGCCCAGGTGGCCAAGAAGGCCAATGGCATCCTGGTTTGTATCAGAAATAGCGTGACCAACAGGGCCAGGGAAGTGATTGTGTCCCTGTGCTTGGCACTGATGAAGCTGCATTTCAAGTAGTGTGTTCAGTTTTGGGTCCTTCACTACAGGAGGGACACGAAGGTGCTTGGGCATGTCCAGAGACAGACAATGAAGCTGGTAAAGTGTCTGGAGCACAAGTCTGATGAGGAGTGGCTGAGGGAGCTGGGGATGATTAGTCTGGGAAAGAGGAGGCTGAGAGGAGACATGATCACTCTCTGCAACTACCTTAAAGGAGGTTGTAGCAAAGTGAGGGTCAGTCTCTTCTCCGAAGTGACAAATGATAGGACAAGAGGAAATGGACTCATGTTGTACCTCAGGAGACGAGGAAGAAATTTTATTTGCCAAGAGGATTGTTAGACATTGACCCAGTGTGCCCAGGGAGGTGATGGAGTTCCCATCCCTGGAGATATTTAAAAGCTGTGTAGCTGATGTGCTGAGGGACATGGGTTTTTGGTGAGCTTGGCAATGTGAAGTTAGTGGCTGGACTCAGTGATCTTAAAGGTATTTTCCAACCAAAACAGTTTTATGACTCTTTATGTCCATATGAGACATCCTGTGAGGAAGGGGAGGATATGTCAGTGCTGGGAGTGATAGCCTTGAAGCTGTAGAGCTGAGGGCCAAACCAAAGACTAAAATGTTAAAAGCTGGTTCTCAGACAGTGTTTTTGGAGCAGCTTTGCCCCTGCTCTTGAAGAGGTTTGATCTTGTTTCTCCCAGGAATATTTTCTCCCCATTCATCCTTAGTGGTAACACTAATGGGTGACTGTCTTTATGAGTCACGCTCCTTGCCTCAAAATTACCAAAACAGTGGCCTGACAGATCCCGAGGGCTTATGTTTCCCTCAGGTTGGGTAACTCCTTAATTAAAAACTCACTAGGTATCAAATAGATAATTTTCTTTGTTATTTGATTTGTCTGCCTTCAGGAAAGGAAAAGCAGAAACAACCTCTCCTCTACTTGCTAGTGGGAGTATTTACCTATGAGAAAAGCCTAATCTGACTTTTAAGCAAACAGATCTGTATTTGCTTTTCAGCATATTGAACCTTGTTGTTAGCATTCCTGGTACAGAAATTAATAAATATTGACATTAGGGGCCAGGGATTTGGCTGATAAATGCACGTATATTCTGCTTCAATTCAGCAGAGTCAGTGTGTTCCAGTACGAAAGTTTTCCTCATATTTTACATAGCTGTAGTAAATTTTGTTTCCCAAATGAGGTCACAATCAAGATAGAAAAGAAACGTTGCAGAGAAAATTAACTGCATGAACTCAAACAGGAACAAGCATGGGCATCTTGAGAGATGAAGGCTAAATTCATTTTAGGAAGGGGAGTGCTGTTGCAGGTTAGGTTACTGCTATCCCCTTGCCTGGCTGCCTGAACCTACACATCTCAAGTTTCTCAGATCACAAGATTATTCATATTTGTTTACCTTATAGTCCCTGCTAGGAACACTAATGCATCACTCCTTTTGTGTTTGCCATGAGGAAACACATAGCAACAGACAGACTACTATCTACACAGACAAACTAAATAGAAAGGGGAGATAACGTTATTGTTACACCTATTTATGGTCTGGGAAGATTAAGGGAAGGAGATTAAGGAAGATGCCTGTGGCAGCCTGTGGCCAACAGAGCAGTTAAAGACTGATCTCTCAAGATCCCTTATGATCACCTCTCCCCTAGGAACACCCTTATCTTATTGAGAGAAAAGAAATTTGGAGTATACCAACTAACCCTGTAACAGGACAGTTCCAAAACAGGGATGTATTTTGCAAGTAAATATATTTTTTCTTTGCAAGTTAGTAATAGGTTCCCGATAGATCTACCAAAGGTATCAGTGCTGCCTTTGGGTTGCTGGGCCTGTGGGAACCAGCAGACCTGGGCCAGGCTCCATCTCCAGTGGTGCCTGAGGAGGAGAAATGCCTTTCTTATACCAGCCAGGAGAATGGACACAAACCATCTCCACATGTCTGGTTTGTGCTCACTCTTCAGAACACAAGTGATCCTCTCAGCTGGGACTTGTCCTTCTTCCAGAGTGAAGAAAGGATGAAAAGAGGGTAAAACAGTGAAAGGGGGAATAAACATCTTTACACATATTCCAGCTAAGAGCACATATTCAGCTCCTTGGTATGGACCAGAGCTGCTGGGCTGTTCTTAGCACTACCACAACTTGCCCCTGCCCCAGAGCCACATTTGCTCACTGCACAATGGTTTGTGATGGAAGAAATGCAGTCTGCTTACTCTTTCCACACATGTTGTCAGCAGGACAATTTCAACATCATCCACATACATGTTCTGATGCCTTTTCCTCTATTTTGTACAATCCTTATCTCTATTAATAACTACTAATGTCTACCTGTATTAGAACTAGTAACAGTGTCACTGATGATGCTCTGAAGGTAGCTGTTAGTGAGCATTGCCGTGGTCAAGATTAGCTGCTGGACTATCTATCTCTCTGGGCCTGTAAACATCTCACTGTGTGAGATGATGGCCAAGCCATTGTCCTTGCACCATCAGACGTTATCTCTGACATGTAAATAGCAGGGTTCCCCTGCCTTCTTGTTTCTCTGACGTATCTCAGTCATTAACGTCACCATGCATCATGCTGCCAAACTGAGTGGCGTCAATGGCCATGTGGCAACACAACTTGTGCAGAGAGGGACTGGTGAGACGTGCTCTTAGAAACAGGAGCGCAGTGCTGTGTACATGCCTAGTGCCAGACAGGAGGTTGAAGTTCCAACAGTAGGTCACCTTTGAAACTCATCTTGCTGTTGTCCCTGAATGACCAATCCAGCATCCTGACTTTTGGTTTAGTACATTGATAGTAGGCATTTTAATACCTGTTGTTACCAGCTGAACTAGTCATAGAGGAGCTTCCTTCCCTACTCTCCAAATTGCACTTGGATTCCCAAAGTTATCTTGTCTTGGCAGTGAAAGGCAGAGACCCTGAGCTGTGCATTTACACTGACTGAAGTAGAGAGAGAAGCAGAGGGGTGCTGCTCCACACCCTGCCTGTGGTGGTAGAGCTGGAGAGGAGTGGTGGCATGGAGGGACAAGGGTTTGATCACCAGAGTGCTCAGGAGCTGCAACATGTCCACTGCACAGTGGCATGGCCTGAGAAGTCATTTAAGTTTTCATCTGGAAAACAAACAGAAAAGATAGCCACAGATTACAGGGCTGTTTGAGATCTGTGTACATACACTGTTTTGACAGCAGAAATTACGAACAGATCATTTTTGTTGACCTGTGCCCCACAATCTGTTTGAAAGCAATTCCTGCCTTTTATCTGAGAAACTGATGGTGGAAAACGTTGCTTGCATGGAAAATATTGTCTCGGTCATCTCTTGCCCAAAGTTTTATTTCCTAATTCTGATTAGCCAATACTCATATTTCCCTGGCACTACCTGAGAAGTCTCCATGGCGTTGTCACTGACTGTTTGGATGGGTCTGTGTATATGAGTCAGAGATGAAATGTCTGTGATGGACTGATAAAAGGAGGATGACACTTTACGCAGTTCAAACCATAAAAGAGACACATGTATCAGCCTGTACCACAGTACTTTCACCAGTGGTGGAAGCAGAGTGGAGAAGGGAGATACAGGAAGGAAAGAGGCAATAGAAGGAAAAGCAGGGCACGGATTGGAACACATAACCAGGACAAAGTAAAAAAAAACATCTCCAAAGCAGAGAAAAAATGACTTCCACATAGAAATCTGTTCTGCTTTGTCCTGCTAACTGAACAGAAGTGCTGCAGGCTTCCCATACCTCTCTTTTAGTTACTGATGACAACACAACAGAACAAGACTGTTTTGGCACGTTGCTCCTACTCACTATGGGGCTCAACCTGCTGCTTGCTCTTCTCTTATTGGGAGAAAAGTGGAGACAGGGGATTGTAGCTACAGGGCACTCCTGTTGGGAGGTGAGGTAAAGTCAGCATGACAGCATCTAGGAGGTGGCAGATTTGACCAAACAGTTGATGCTGTGTTACTGCCAGGGTCTGATGCTATGAGCAAGGTATGAACCGTAAGGAGAGGAAGAAAAAATTCTGTCTGACTGCTAGAAGCAGATCCTGATGTTTAAGCTGGTTTCACACTGCTCTGAGACATGTAGGCAGTGGCCAATGGTGCCTGTGTGGTAGCAGTAACATCGCTTCACCTGTGATGGTCTAAGGATTTTGCTCAACTAATCTAAGACATTACAAACCTGGCTGGAAAAAAGAGAATGGCAGCTCTTTTTACAGACTATCATCTTGAAGTGTACTTCTCTGAGGCTGAAGTCCAGTAGGCTCCAAGAAACCCCTTCCAAGAGAAAGAGCCGTTGCTAGACCTATGCCTGTGTCCCCTCAGTTGTGCTTTGCCCAGTTAGCACTGAAAAACCTCCTTATGGAATTATTATAGGAGCACATTGACTGGTCTGGATCAGTGCCTGCTTCTGGCAGATGTGTTTGTCCTTTGGTCTTTCCCCGGCACTGTTGCTGCCAGGGCCATAAGTGGGCTTTCATTGTTGCAGTAATAAGATTGATATAAGCTGCAAAGGACACAGAGTTAGAGCCAGGCCAGGCTATTTCCCTGACCTTCATCCTGAGACTGGTTTTCAACTGCATGCTATGGCATTGAAATCTGCATTCATAGAAGATCTTCTTAATTCAAGAGCAGTTGCGACTTCTTGTCTGTGTTCTTCCCACCCACTGCTGGCCAGACACATTGCTCCCAGGACATGAGAGCCAACTAGGCAGCAATTCAAACTTGCTTCTCTCATTTATAAAGCATTGATTTTTACTTCAGCCCTGTGGTCTGAATTAGGCCCTTTCCATCTCTGACATAACTCATTTATGTCCCCAGGTCTCAGGTGCTGCTCTATGTGACCAGTGGTTCACAAGCCCTGCTCCTTCCTTCAGCCAGGTCCACATTCAGCTCCAGCATGCAAAGTGTGACATCAGGAGGCCACCTGCCCTAGAATGGCTCATGGCTACGCTCTTCTCCTAAAAGACAGGTTAGACACTGAGAAACTGCCTGATGGGAATCGTTCATAGTTCATTCCCTGTCCCGGCAGTTGCTTGTGATAGTATTGGATAGTCTGAGAACAAAAACTATGACAGTAATGGAGCTAGTATTCTGTCAGTATGGAAGGCTCCAGACCTGTGCCCTCATTCTATTTAATTTCCTAAATCAGACATGATGAATCAAATTGTCTAACTTCAGTAAGCTATGTAGAGAAAATATCAGCTTAATCCTCTCTAGAAGATGGAGCCTCTCCTGGGAGCACTGCAGATTCTAGCCAAGGATCCATACAAAGCCCAGGGGCCTTTGGTGGTGAAGGGAAGACAACAGGCTGTGTCTCCTGCCCAGCTCTATGCCCATGCCCAGAGTGTCCAAGGTGCTTGCACCCACCAAGCAGCACTCGTGTTGCTACCTCTGTGGTATCTCGCTTCCAGATATTTCACAGACACATCAGCTCAAAACTAAGCAGTTGTATTTTTATGGAGGCATCTTCTGCCTTGCCAGTTCTTATAGAGCACAATCTGGGCAGGAAACATCTGCTTCAGAGATTGCAGCAAATGAGCTGTGGCAAAATGGGGAGTAAACACAGCCAATACGTAACAAAGTGGTGTCCGGTAGCAAATTCATCCTGTCGGAAAGAAAACTGAATCTTACTCTTGCTTCCCCAAATCCTCTCTGTTTCCCAGCTAAGCCCCAACAATTTCAAGCATCTGAGGCATGCAAGGAAATACTGCTGACGTCAGGCAGCAGTCTGGGAAGAGGGGATTGAGCTCAGGAAGTGTGTGCCCCTGACAATGAAACAGATATTGTGCAGAGAGTATATACTGGGTCATAAAAGGGTTTCCCCGGTGCGCAATCTGTCTGAGGCAAATTGCTATTTAAAGTCTGCAGCTGTAGCCTGAGGAAGGGGCAGCAGAGCACTGAGTGAATCATCCATCCTGCCCAAGAGAATCCCAAAGTGGGAGATTTCCTGTGCTCAGAAGGAAAACAAGACACACAGTCTCTGCTCATGCCAGAGGGGAACCCGACACTAAGGGGGACCTCGATGAGGTCATCTGGGAACCACCTGCTGTTAATTCCTCACTCTCAGGAAAACAAAGGCCTCAGGCTCTCTTTCCAATGGGCAATGTTATGCTGGAGGAGGTCCACAAAATGGGTGTGGGTTGCCCCAGGACACAAAAACCAGCTACTGTCACCAGTGCGTGTCTTCCCTGTCTGCTGGAAGCAAGGGGAGCCTCCCAGCCCAGCCCAACTGCTCACCAAGGCAGACTGTGGTCAAGGCTATTGAGTCCATCTCTGCAGTAATTCACGAGCTGCATGAGTATTTTACTCTCTCTGCTCATCTCATAAAAAGACTTCTACTGCAAATTATTCATCAGGGGAAGAAGCTTCAAGCTGCAAAACACTGTCACTCACTGAGTCAACACTGAATCACACCCATGCTTAGCACACAAGGAAGATTTCACCCACAGGAATGCTTAAAGTGCTGTCTGCAGTGAATAAAGGTGTGGAGTTAAAATATAGGGCAGCATTAGCTTAGCTACATCTATTTAAATCCAGTTACCAACAGCATTCAAAGTTTTCATTTGTACTTGATTCTAAACTTCAGGTCACTGCATATATTTAAAATAGGATTCAGGGTGGGATTTTCAGGTTTTTCTGGGGTTTATTTTCCCCTCTTCAAACCACTGTTTCAGTGGAAGCATCCCAGAGAGCGCAGAAAACCATTAAGTACCTGGCTTATCAGAAACACTGCAGTCACATATGCAAAATGCTGATCTGATAAAAGTTCAGTGAAACAATTCAATTGCATTTCCATCAGAAAACTGAGAACACTTTCCACCTTGCCCCTCTTCTTCCCAGGCTCAACTTCACTCCTTATTCTTCTGCCTCCTCTTCCTCCCCCTGAGGCAGTGCAGAGGGATGGGGAATGGGGGTGGTGGACAGTCCATAACACTTCCTCTCTGCCACTCTTCATGCTGTTTCCCTGAGCCAGCATGAGGTCCTTTAAAGGCTGCAGAAGGACAATGTGCTTCACCACCATCTTCTCCATAGTCTGCCAGGAAATCTCTGCTTCAATGTCTGGACCATCTCCTCCACCTCTTTCTTCACTGACCTTGGTATGTGTGACATTCTCTCATGTGTTTCTCAGTGCTGTCCCTTGCAACTGCTGCAGTGTTTTCTGAGCCTTTCTTAAATATCTTAGGACAGAGGCACAACCAGCATCACTGATGAGCTCAGATTTGGCCAGTGAGGGGTCCAATTTGAGTCTGACTAGAAATTACTCTGACCCACAAAGGAGCATCACCGGAGCTCCTCACAGAAATCACACCAAAGGCCTGCCCTGCCACCAAAACCTTGACATCTAAATTTAAGGTGGTCACAGGCTTTCACTTTCCCCTAGGAGACTATGTTTAAATCCCAGCCCCTCTTGGGTTTTAAACCCAGTCAGCAACAAATCACCACATAGCCACTCGCTCACTGCTCCCCCTCCCAGTGGGGTGGGGAGGAGAATCAGGGGAAAAAAGGAAAACTCCTGGGCTGAGATAAGAACATTTTCATAACTAAAATAATAACATGAAACATAACAATGAAAATATAGTGATAATAATTGTAATGAAAAGGAACATAACAAAAGAGAGAGAAATAAAGTCCAATAAAAGACAAGTGATGCCCAGTGCAATTGCTCACCACCTGCTGACTGATGCCCGAGCAGTCATCTGTCCCTCCCCTCCAACTCTCCCCTGTTTATATACTGGGTGCATCTTATGGTATGGAATAGCCCTTTGGCTGGTTCAGGTCCGTTGTCCTGGCCATTCTTTCTCCCGGCTTCTTGTGCATCTTCTTGCTGAAAGTGAAAAGTCCTTCTTTTAAAATAAGTGTTACTCAGCAACGACTAAAACATTGGTGTGTTATCAACACTATTCTTGCACTAAATCTAAAACATGGCCCTATACCATCTACTAGGAGGTAAATTAATCCTAGCCAGATGAAATAGGATGCAGTTCAACTGCAACATAAAAAGTAACAAAAATGGGATGTGAGAACCTGAGAGGAATCCTGAAATCCTGACATGGCATTACAACTGCTTCTTTTTATCTTTGAAGTCTTGCTCTCTGATGATACATTACTGACTATTTGTATATATATGCCTCCTCTGCCATGTAAAAATACAAGTTTTCAATGAAGGAAGCTTACTTTTGTAGCAAGTGGTTAGATTTCACTCCTTAAACTTCAAACCAGAGGAAAGAAATATGGATAGAGTGCTAATATATATCACAGGGAAAAGGAAGGAGAATTCAAATTTCTTGGGAATTGGTCTCCAGTCTAATTTTTGCACAAATCAGAGGTACTATGAAATATTATTATCGCTATTGATTAAAGTTTTTGGTATTAGAGAACAAAAGGAGGCACATCTGAAAGCTGAAGGGATTTATCATGTGGCTCCGTCTTTTTGCCTCTAGGTCACCGCGTGAGACTTGATGTGGGCTGGTAGCAACTGAAAGTCATTATTCCCTGATGGCTGTTTGGCGACCTCTGGGAAATGAGTTTTTGTTATCCTGCTACCAGGGTTAGAGTGACTGATGCAGCATCAAGTTATCTATCCTCCCTGAGGCTGTGATTGGCATCTTCCTCCGTGATGGAAAGCTGAGATACTGTAGCTAAACCAGACAGAAAGCAAAATTATCATCCTGTCATTGTATCTCAAGCATCAACATATTATTATTTTCAGCCCCCCAAATTCTCATGCCATGTGCACCTTGCTGTCGTGGTGCCCAGACATCAAACACAGGCACTATCAGCAGGATGCCCTGGTACCCCGGGGCTGGCACAACTCTCCTTATTGGTAAAGCTCACGTGGAGGGCAGAGGTGGGGAGAGGAAGGCAGATGAACCTCTCTAAGAACTCCCTAGAATCTGTTACTACTTTGTAGTATGCATCCGTTCTGCGATGGCACAGTTTCTGTTTCCTTCTGCGTATGAAACATGGACACAAAGCAGTGTAAATGATCTGTTGGTGAGCTTCTTTCTGCTGACTGCCTGACTCCCCTGCCATTCCCTCCTGCCCTCCTGAAGCTTTGATTTCTTGCCTGGTAGAGTCAGCATGTGCATGGCTGGCTCTGGTGCACCTGTGAGCACATGGCCATGCTAACTGAAGTGCCCAAGGCAGCTGTAGGTGGGCCACTGAAGGAAAATATTAACAAGCCCTGGATGAGAGAATGTTGGCAGAATGTATATGGACTTTGTTGGCACTTTACATTTTTGCAAATATTTTGTAGTTTGAGGGGTTTTTTTTGCAAAAATTTGCCAAGAATATGTCTTCATCCACTACTAACACTTTCCAAACCCAGGTTTACTGTCTCATTGAACTCCAGTTTTAGACACTCACATGACAGGTAAAACTATCTTAGTTTACCCCAACCACATAAGAAAATTGGAGTCCTACTCTGCTGGAGTTTCCTATTATTTCCCTGGTGGAGACTGATTCATATAGAGATCTGCACCAAGAGGCACTTTCCTGTCATGCTCCCTCTTCATTCCCACTTTTTTTCCCATTGGCCTCACTGTGTTCTCAATTGCTTTCATGAATGATACAGCATCTTCCAGACAGTGGTTCATTTCATTGAAAAATAAAGATTCAAGCCAGATGCATTTTTCTCTGGAGGGTCCTGTTTCCCTCAGTTAACTGAAAGCTTCTTTGAGTGACACAGTCAGACTTAGATGCGTACCTTTGAGATGCCTAATAGAAGGAGATCTGCATCTTAGCATGTGCATTTAAATCATAGAATCATAGAATTCACAAAAGAGTGCCAATATTCAGAAGAAGTAAGAAAAAAACCTTATAGACCTGGGAAAATATGTTAGAGAGCTTAAGTGGTCTGTTTGATTCATATATGAAAAGAAGATTTAGTGGCAACTCAGTTATGGTCAATAGAAAGGTCAAAATGTTAAAGAGTTTCTTAAATCTAATGGAGAAGGTCATGACAAAAAGCAATGGCTGGAAATTGAAGCCAGACAAATTCAAGTGCAGTTTTAGAAACTAACTCACTCTTCCACCAAGGCAAAAAGAAGCTTAATGATGATCCTGACTCAAAGGAGATGATTATTGAGAGGTGACAACTGTGCCACCAACTGCAATAAGCATTTAAGCATTGGCACTCTCTGAGTATGGTGGTCAGACTCAAAGGGTGTTCAACTGGCCAACGCATACTCTGAGCAACCACAGGCTAAACTGAGGATTCAGTTGCACATTAATAGGTGCCTGGTGCCATTTTTGTAGTCCTGGGCAGCATAATATAGCCACGGCTGGCCAGAAATGACACAAGACCTACAGAAAAGGCTTTGGGAGTAGAAGGTAGATTATGCTAGCGAATCTGTAAGGCTGCTACACTCTGATGAGGAGGTGGCTGAATCTACTCCTAGTTGTCTAGAATCCTCTTACAGCCAGAGAGTTGTAAGTAGGCTGTCCAAAAAATGGAAGCTTGAAATAAATCTGATGAACCATAATGTGAAAAAGCCTATTTGTCTCCTTACAATCCAAAAGGAGAGCAGGGAAATTGGCTCATATGTTGATATCTCACTGTAGGTGTCTAACACTGAGAGGAACCCACACTCAATAACTAAATTAAATGCTTCTCGAGGTGGTTTTAGATATTTTCTTGGAGACTAAATTGCAAGATTTTCATTTTTCAGTATGGATTTTGGACAACAATAAACAAGCAAAGGCCAGAAATTCTTTGTTTGTGCTTAAGCCAGGCTAAACAGATAAGCTAGACTCCAAAAGTTATTCCAGTGCTCTCAATGAAAAAAAAAACCAAATCATAACACCCATTGAAACTGTACATGCTCATTCTCTCTCAGAAACATCCCAGGGCCAACTTGTGAAGTCTGATGAATACATAACCACTGATGTGTAAGCATTCTTCTTGCCACTTCCCAGAATTCTCTTTGCTTTAGTATATATTACCAGCAGTTAGATAACAACCCCATGCCAACAGACAATGTCAAAGCATAAGACTCCAAAAGTTGCTGAGCAATACATAGTGGAGCAACAGGGAAAGGAAAGGAAGAAGTAAAGTGATGGGAAGATGAGATCATTTGCTTCGGTGGCCTTTGACACTGTGTTGATGTTGTAGCTAAGGTAACATAAACCTTTCCTAACCCTCTGTTTGGCCTCTCTGTCTATAATAGAAAATTGTTGCCTTTTAATGAGTGTACTTTCTAGTACTCCTGCACAAGACTAATCTCATAGTCTTAGGCTGAATCATGAAGAAAAGTGCAGAGAAGTGGTAGCAAAGACAAATGTCATGACCAAGGCTGGTAGGGAAGTGAGCCTTGGAAGGCAGCTGACTCTGGGCAGGGCGGCAGTACTTTGGCCCTGTGCGCTCCAGGCGCTGTGGGAGACGTGAGCTGTACCACACACACCCTCCAAACATGGACGCCAGGAGAGTTACAGCTATGCGTGAGCAGAGGCATGGGGTCAAGATTATTTTTAGAGACCTAAAATTAACATTCTTCTCTCTTGAGTCACTGAGAAAGCATTGTTTGTTTGGAGGTGGCTTCTGCTAGGAAACGCACAGTACCTTTAAAGGTGTGCTTACCTGCTGTACGTGCTAGCCAGGCTTCTGAGGGCAGGGATGCTCAAAGGAATGGCAATATCTGAATCAGTCACAAGCAGGTCTTTTAGGACAAGATTATAACTTTAAATTGATCAGTAAGTGCTGGGGCCACAGGCAACGATGTCCCTGTTGTCCCCAAAGGAAAGAGGGCCACAGCTTGGGCTATGGCATGCCTCTCCTCTTGAAGTGATGGTTGAGGATGGATCTGGGTAAGATCATTGAGTTAATGCCAGAGGCATAGGGAAGATGCACTGCAGTCTCTGCAAGGAAATTGCAGTATCAGGCCGTCGACCTGGGCGCCACAAGTGCAGTAGTTACACTCTTAAATATCTAAAAAGCCCTGGCCTGGGTTTATTTGAGTTTCACTTGTCCTTTTCAAACAACTCTCAGCACCTCAGGATCATCACGAGCCTAGGATCATCCCCTCTTGTTTTGAAGATCAGCAGGGCTTGGGGTTCTGAACCCAACCAGACCATGCTGTCTGCCCTCAGGACAGAAAACGTTCTCTGGCAGTGTTTTGTTCACTCTTTAGATGAAAGTGAGATGTCTGAAAGGCATGAATGAGACAAAGAAGGTTGTCAGTCAAAGCCCCAGGAAATATGTGTGTTTTTAAAGTGTCAGTAAGGCCTGTCGTTGTGTTAGCAGTTGTTACCTGCAACTCCCTTCTCCTTCACAGGTTTTCCCTAAGCCGATTAACTATTTAAAACAATCTTGTCTACACTAGGAGTTTAAGAATTCTTCACAACTCCTGGAGTGTCTCTGGAAACTAAAACAGCCCCCAACCAGCAAAACATGCCCTCCTGACCTCACAGGGTATGGAGGAACAGTGACAGTGAGAGTGGCAGGAAAGGGGATGATGAGAGCTCACCACATTTCAGTCGTTGACACTGGTTTCACTCAAGGTGTGGAGCATGTCTTGTTCCTGATCCTCAGACACCAGCACTCACTTTCAGCTCAGGACAGTCCCCTGAGAAGCTGGAGTGCGGACTTGAATCCTTGGAAGCTGGATCTATGAGTGCTTTTTGCACGTGTTCTCATCCCAGCACATTTCATTGAGCGTCCCTCAGCTAATGTCACAACACTTCACTATGATAAAGTCCTCACCTGAGCCCTGTGACTGAGTTTTCATCCTTTGCCTTGTGATGGGAAGGTTGCTGGCTGGATCCTGCCTAGCTACAGAGGAATATCCTGGCTGAGGCACAAACCAAGCATTGGAAGGAGAAGCATCTCTCACTGTTTCTCATCTAAACCTTGAAAGCAGAGGGGCTGAGGGAGTTATGTGAAGTCTAAGCACAACCAGCATTTAAGGGGCTTTGACAGTTAAATTATTGGCAGTTACTGTTCAAAGTAGGATAATGAATTGTCCCTGCTGATAGCTACCTGATGTGCTCCACCAAAACTGTGTGCTTTTTTGTAGGCTGTGCAAGAAGGTAACAATTTAGAAAGAAAAAGTTCATGAACAGCTTAACCCAGCAGAATGAAATGGCAATTATTTTATAGTCAGACATCATGGAGCCTGTGCTTTTAACGCAATTAATTCTGTCATGGCTTAATAAATTCATCACACTGGAGTAGTCAAGACTGAAGTTGAACAAGCATAGTGATGAGGGCTCTTTTGTGTTTAAACATATCAGCATTCAGATTCTCAAAGGGAAACTGCCTACTCCGAGACGTTGGCTGTTGCATCATTGAAGAGAGGCATCTATAAAATTATGCTTTTCTCAGATATGACTTTTGTTTTTTTGCTTTGCATGTGCCTCACAGAATTGGGCCAATTTTTAGAAATATAAAGTAAATTACCTGGGCCTTTAGATACCCAAATCCTGTGAAAACAAAAGGAAAGCTGCTGCTTTCCCATGCCTCTGCATGTTGGAAGAGCAGAGCTTTTGCCAGGGTTTACCACACCATTAAAGCAAGAAGGGAGATGCTTGTATCCCTTGTAGTAATGTGCTCCTTATTTTACAATATAGGATGCGTTCAAGGGTTCAGAGGAAACAGCAGATGATTGAGGTGGGAATCACCATTAAATGGCAGCATTATATTCCAGTCCATTATATTTGGTTGCAAACTATCTCAGGACAAAAGAAAAAAAATTAAAAAGTTCTCTTCTGGTGGATCAGAACTGACTTAGTGCCCCTTTTCTTGCTTTTGTGTTCTGGCATGAATCATCTCTGGCAGCATGAGCTTCTCTTCCTTAGCCAATGCTAGTATGCCCAGCAAATAGTTCTTCCTTTTGTTTTAGATCAAGACAAGAGTACCAAGGCAGGGAAGCAGAGTGATATTCCAGGGTGCACAAGGACAAGTCTGTGTTTCTCAACCTAGTGCTGGATATGAGGACATGGCTTGTTCATAAAGCACAGGTGAAGACTTTGTAGAAGTAAGCTGTTAAGAACCTTCCTTGCCCAGACAGACTTGGTCCAAGGAAACAGTCGCAAAAATAATCAATGCCTCCTGAAACTTGGCTTTCCATGGCTTAGTCCCAATCTTGGGTGTCTCAGTGCTCATTTGAATTTGCTAAATCTGAACAGCTAATGAGCAAGGTGAGGGATGTACCACCAACAACAACCAATTGATCCATACAACAGCTGTATTCATGACTCACGTGCTGAGGCTATTTATTCATTCCTGCAACACCTATGAGTGTGCAGGCAGCATGCTCTTATCTTGAGGATAGTGACAACTTTGAATGGTCTCATTCCTCAGTCACATTGTTCTTCAAGGACTGATCCAAATGACAGTTGGTACAGTGGCATTTGCCAGGACTTGACTGGGCCCTCATGTGCAGTTTGGTTATTGCACTTGAAGAAGGGTATAGAGCAGTTGGAGGGGCTTCTGAAGGGTGCACCGTGAATGGTTTAAGATCTAGAAGACAAGGTTTGTGATTCTGTGAGGCAAAGGACTTGGACAATAGCAGTCTGGGGGTCAGACTTCCAGGAAAAGACAAATGTTTCAAGTAAGGCAAAAGTGCTCTCAGAGAGGAAGAGAACAATTGGCCTTTTTGCATGGAAAGGAGTCAAAGATTATGAACTTTACTACAGCAACAGGATTTCAGTTTAGAAGCTCTGAAAAATTTTCTCATCCTACAAATAATGAAGCACTGAGCTGAGTGCTCAAGGGAAGCTCTATAGTCCTCACATTATTGCCTTTTTGTAAGGACAGATTAGAGAAACACCTGTCAGGATTAGCTTCAAATAGTGTTGATCCTGTCTTGTTCTGAGCTGTGACTTCTCAAATTGCCTTTGGGGCTGATTTTCTCTGATGCTATTACCCCATGGAAATTTGTCACAGGAAGTCATCTCTGCCCAACAAGTGAGATGCAGCCATGTGGTATTTCTGGGTGTGCTGTAACACCTCCACAGTGCATGGCAAGGCTGCAGAGGTGCTAAAGCAGAAGTGCAGAGCCTATGGACACAGCAGAGGAATGCAAAGCTGGAATTTGACTAAGAGCCTTAAACTATCAGCACAGCAATGCTGTGCTGCAATCTTTAAGGACAGCAAATGGTCAAGACCTTAGTTTGAGCGTCTGATTGGGAGACACATGATCAGGAGCTGTTGATTTCTGCAAGGAATCAGCTGATGTGGGAGCTCTGCATTTCACTTAAGGCTCAAAGCCTTTGCAGACTCCTCAAAGACCGCAAATTGTGTGCATTTTTGATACATTTCTGTACAAAGAAGACTTGCTCCCTAGCAAGCCAGTGCAAACTCATCTATCTGAAATGTACCCGAGCAGTCAGCAGCAAATGTAGTTTTGCTTAGTAAACCTTGATCCATGATGTCTGCAATAGTTTGTAACGCTAAAAACAAATGCATCATCTGTCAAATGGCTTTTCCTATACAAACACCACGGAAATGTGTACTCTTTATAGGGGTCCTGCATTTCATTTGCCATCTTTAGAGTAATAGATCCTGTCTAGGTAATTGCAAATGAGCATGCCAAGAGTTATCTCAATGTAAACACATTAGGAGCTGAGATAAATCCTGGACAAGACAGGCTCACGACAGATGAAACATAGTAGAAAAAAATGCAGAGTTTCCTAGTCCTACAGAGGCAGTGGAGCTGACTCTTCTATTTCAGTATGCATGAGGGTATACGCACTGTATAAGTATACAGAGAAAGTGAGAGTTTCTCCTGGTAACCCCTTTTCCATTGTGAAGTGTTTGCAATTCACATGAACTGGCACCAGGCTGAAAAGGAACCTCTTGCAGGTACTTCTGCAGGGAGAACTGAAACCAGCAACAGACCTGATGGAAGAGGTTGCTTCTGAAGGAGCAGTATAGAGCCACAGCACAAGGTGGGAGAGAAGCCATGACTGGCTGCCTAGAGGAGGAGAGAGCAGTGGATGTCATCTACCTTAACTTCAGCAAAGGCTTTTGATGCTATCTCCTATCACATCTTCATTGGAAAGCTCAGGCAGTGACCTGATCTAGGGGAACCTGCTTTAGCAGGTTGTTGGACTGGATGAATTCTAGAGAATCCTTCCAGCCCCAACCATTCTCTGATTCTGTGCTGTACCCACTCCCCCACCTCCCACATGAACACCAAGCACAAGCAGGGGTCTGCAGGAGGAGAGGCTGCCCTTGGATGATTTGCTTCATCATCTCATTGCATCTTTCAGACTGTGAGGATCACCAGCCAGGCATATTTTTGACACAAAAACCTTCCTGACGATTTTAGTTTGGTATCAGCTTTCTCCCCAGAGGAAGCGTGATCTGGATTCATATGCACATTTTTCTAGGACAGACCTAAGGCTTTAGGAGCCCTATATGACAGATGAAAGGGGAATATAGCATAACCCTGAACTCTCTAAATCACACTCTTTTCCCTCTGTGCTTGATGATACATCAACAGCCTCTCTTCATTCTCACCTTGAGAGCCACAGCTGCTGCTGCAGACTCAAAGTCTCATTGAGCCCCTGTTTCACAGTGCTATTCTAAAGAGGCCCTACATGAGCCTAGGTAATTAGAGGTAGCTCTGGGGATCAAAGGCAATGAAACTTTTACATCATCTGTCACTTGAGTTATCTGCTTGAGTTATTGTTAGCATTTACTGTATGCATTTGCCACAGACATTTCCTATATGGTAGAAGAAATAGCCAAGCCTCAGTGGCATTATCAGCAAGTCATTTTCACTAATATTTCTCTGGTTTTGAGTCAGTAAAAAACGATGTGATCTGGCAAAAAGCTGGGGTAAGAAAGATTATATTTCTTATTCAGCCAAGACTTACATCATCATATCCAGGAATTTCTCTTACGCAGGAAGCACAGAGCAGCCCCTCTCTGGAGGGTTAACAGGGTTATTTAAACTTGGGTCATTTTACACAGCTGAGTAAATGAATCTGGCAAAACCGAGGTGGCAGTAACTTCTGGCAGTGAGACTGCAAGGGATGAGAGGCTAGGACGACTGTCTGGAGCTACAAACTTCTGCTAATGGACTGCCCCTGGCTGAAATAACAACTCTGGTTGTGTCTTTTCCAACAAAGACGTCTGCAGCGGTGTCACTCACTCTGGGGTAGGAGTATGTGCCTGACCAAGAGGCTACTCAAGCTCCCTGCCTCTTCCATTCACACTACACATTGGGAAATATCACCAAGAGAGCCTGCTGAGACATTTCTGGTTTGCAGTATGCCAGGGGAGCTGCTCCAGCTCATCCTGAATGGAGCTGGCTGGATCCAGTGCAGGGAGCTGGCATGAGGGAGCACTGTGCCTGCCATAAGGAGCCCATAGGAATGGGGTCTAGTTGCACATTCCTCAGCTCTGAGTCACCCAGGACTGCTCCTGACCCCTAACCCCACTCCAGCTCCAGGCACAATTTTCCTGCATTACTTCTGTGGGAGAGAGGGTCTTCTCAAAGAGGAGCAATGAAAAGCAACCACTGCAGTCTATGAAGCACCGCCTCTCTAAGGCGACGCTGTGCCGGGAGGGCTGGGTGGGAGATGTCTCACAAAGGAGCTTTTCTCCCCTCCCTTGGCCTGAGGGTGTCGAAGGTGGCACATTAATTTTGCAGGACATTTCTCCAGTGATGGGAAACATCTGCATAGCATGCAGTGAAAGGTTTCAATCTTCATAGTTTATCAGAGGTTAATAAATGACCAGTAGATGACTAACCATGGGCTCTGCTAGCTAATGGCCCTAACACAGGCAATTCAGTAATTTGGGGGCAGTTCCAAGCCCAAGAAGCCTTCATTAAAATGTTTCTGCCAAAAGCTACTAGAGGTAGATAATGAGTTACAGTATCGAAGGTAGCTCCACACTTGCTCAATTTGTATGTCTGATGTGGTGAGTAGAGCATGCGTGACTTGTTCTGTTGCAGAGAGAGAGGGTGCACACACTCACAGGAGTTCCAGCTACCTCAGCGAGGTGCTACAGAAAAGGCCAAGACTCATCTGATTGCAGATCCTGAGGCTACTTTTTGGTATCTCCCACCTAAGTGTTGTGACTTCCCCTGCAAGAGAAGCCCATCAGAAGTCGGTCTTGAAAAGTCCTGTATGATGTGTAGTGTTTGCTTGACAGTCAGTGGATGGACCTGTACTTCCCAGGGATGATATAGGTTTCAGAGCACCCAGAGCCTTGTCTCACCACACCACTATTTGCAGCAGTAGATGGTACGTCAGAGAACAACACACAAGACCAGCTTCATTCAAAGCATAAAAGGGACCACAGGGCTCTAATCACATCTTACTGCAACCAGGAAGGGAGAATTCATTTTACCCAACTAACTCTTGATGCCTGCTCTGTCTGAACTAGGAGCCCTAAATTCCCTCTCTGGTCATTACACAGAAAAAGATACTTTTAGGATTTGGTTCATTTTCAAGTAGAAGCATAAAATGCGTCTGGTAAATTTCCCTCTCAGAGCCCTGCAGCTGATCCTCATAAGCAAAACAGGTCTATAACACCATCTTGTAGTTCTCCTAGCTCTCATCTGAAAAACTTCTGGTGTTGGTTATTTTTCCTTATTTTTTAAGCAAGTGTTAAAGAAATAAAGAGAGCTGAAAATTGCCAGATTCATTGTCCTGCTGCAAGTATGGTAGCAATTAGTCTTGTGTAACAGGAGAAGATGTTGCTTTTTTTCCCCCCCACATGACTTGGCCTGCACTCAGGTTCAAATGTAACATTTTGCAGTGATGGTAACAGGGAGGTGATAGCAGTGGAGCTGTGTACGTGCATGAAAGTTAGGTATCTGCTTAAATGCTCCTGCAGACTGCAATCCCAGTTTGATGGAGGAATTCATTGGAGGGAAAGGGAAGACAATTTAGACTGTGTTTGTTCCAAAGGGAAGCTTTAGTCTTCATCCTTCACTTACCAGCCTAAAAGAATATCATTGTCTCAGAAGACAAGCAAGCCATATTCCAGATGTCCAAAGTATTTGAAAGAGGATGTTTATTAATGACCTGGGGACTGAAGATAAACAGGCTGCACAAAAATAACCACTGAGATACAATGGTGAAGTTAACCTTCGCGTGCCAGAGGTCTGGGCAGCCCAGGGAGCGGGCTGATAGAGGTGCACAGGCTGCAGAGGAGGTTTCAGGCATGCAGCCCAGAGCTCCTGCTTAGAGGTGGTTACAAAGAGTAGTGCTGCAGAGGAGGGGTACAGATCTGCTGAAGAAGTATCTTCTCCTATTGTCTGCTTACATGATCAATTATAACAAGGGATAACTCTGGCCTCGTCGTTCATGTCAGAAGGAGCAAGCAATCCATCTTCGTGTAACAAATGCTGTCACGAGGACAAAGGGAGGTTTTACCAGCCCTTCCTTTTGGACACCCGTAATTTATAAAGCCACAGCAATATTTTTGATGGATCAACATCCACGCAAAAGCAGCAACCACAGTAAAAGAAATCCCGTTTCCTTAGCTTTACATCCTCCCCATTTAGCACACAAAACCTCCCTGCTCAAGATCAATAATACGTATACTGAGCAGGCTGAGATCCAATTCCCCCTTCCATGCACACATATTCCCACAGGGAAATCTTAGAAGAATCAAATTCCATGTCTGAAGTGTATTGCACACCCTGAAACCCAATGAGTCTGGGCTCTGTGATAACCACGGAGGAGAGATATTCATGTCAAGGACTAAATGGCCTTCCTGCCAGCCCAGATTAAGCAGTGTCAGCCCCAGCTGATTACCCATATCACAGGTCTGTGCAGGAAACTCTCAGCTCCATCCACCTGCCTTTTGGGGAGGATTAACCTGATCTGTTCAATGGCTCAGTACCCAGTGTCAAGTGAAGGAACAGTAAGCTGCCTGTCCTTTAAAAAAATTGTCTCTGCCTTAAAAAAAAAAGTAAATAAAATAAATTTATAAAGAATTTCTGAACAAAAAGTAGTAAAGTATAATATTAGTAATACATATTTTATAAATAAATGCATGTATGTACATAAATAAAGTTTAAATAAACTCATAACCATAAAGGACTGTGTTTAAAACACACTGGTAGTCAGGTATTGAGCTGCACTGGGAGGCTGCAGCTACCTGAATGATAAGGCTTATGGCAATTAGGTAGGGATGAGGCTCTCAGCTGGCTCCCTGCTCTTTGATGTGCCTGGCTTTAGCCAGAGTCTGTGCTGCTTCAGGGTATATGCAAGGCACTGAGGTGTGCAGAGTCAGGACTGGAGACAAAACCCCTCTATCACCTCTGAGGTACTCCTGTCCTATCCAAGCTGCTCCCTGCATTTCCCTGTTCCCAGCCCATTTCTCCAGCCAATCTTACTCCCATCAGATCTGCTCCTCATTTGACCTATTCTCTTACACTAGCCACCAGACATCTCACTTCCCTATCAATTACTCATGCCCAATTGATCTTTTGGGTGATCTTTTGGATATATGGATCAGGACTTGTGTGACTATTTGCTTGACTTTGCCTAAGCCACTGAATTTCTTTTTATCAGTTTGTAAGCCATAAATTTGAATCATAATTTCTGTGTCAAACAGTGCATGATCTACTTAGGCTGCAGGGCAGATGCTTACATTTTTCAGAGACATAACTCGAGAACAAAGCTTCCAAATAACGTGGAGGATCTGGGCCAAAACTCTTTTCAGACTGAGCGATCTCTTACTGCATATGGTTGTACAAAACTTTGGGAACCTTGGTCTTAGCTGAGACCTACTTTAAGCATTGATAATGGTTGTACAAATGAGGAATCCCATGGACATGTGTCAAAACTTCCATCCTGCCTGCCCACAAGTGGCTTCCCTGGCTTTTTCTCATGTTCTCCTGGTAGCAAAGGGTTAATGTGACCTTTATGTTCCAGATATGCTGAGGCTAAGACCTAATACCTTTCAATATTAAAAAAAAGAAACAAACAAAACAAAACAAAACAA
This sequence comes from Urocolius indicus, assembly GCA_013401255.1. Lineage (NCBI taxonomy): Eukaryota > Metazoa > Chordata > Aves > Coliiformes > Coliidae > Urocolius > Urocolius indicus. Next base: position 14,350 of record WBNH01002459.1, on the reverse strand, counting down.
ACAAACAAAAAAAAAAACCNAAAAACAACAAAAAAACCCCCCACCCCCCCCCCAAAAAAAAAACAAAAAAAAAAACCCACAAAAGGTGAAAATAAACTAATGAAAATGCTTGGCACAAGGCAAAGTATAATGGAACGACCTGCTTGGGAAAATTGCATATTTGACCTCTTCAAATCTCTATGAAAAATACTTTGCTGAATGATTAACTATTTGCAGCACTTACCTGCTGTCTGCAGCCTTCCCAGGCTAACATGAGTCAACTGGAATTCGGCAGCACTTGCAAAGACTAACCTAATGAGTCATCGTTTTTTGCTGGTGCCTTTAACTTACCTAGGAGAAACGACTTCACATTCTTCTAGAGTAACAGCCTGTTGTTTCAGAAGAGAGAGGTTTATCCAGACTGCTTGTGCATCACCAGTTTAAGGTGCTCTCAGCAAACATGCCATATTGTCTGCAGTCTGTGCCATGTTTACCCAAACCCCTTCTAGGGCTCTCCCCAGAGGAAGCATTAAGCACTATCATCAGTTGACACTGGTTAACTCTTCTGATTAATGCATCCCCACAAGAGATATTGCAAACACACACATATCAGCTGGCATTAAGCAGGACAAAAACATAGGCCTCCACCGCAAGCCATGTCCAGCTGTAGCCATGCTTTACTGCAGTTGCTGCCTTGAGGTCAAAAGCTGAAAAAAAAACCCCAAACCAACCTCTTCTTAGTGTTGTAATTATAATGTTCTTATTGAGAATGAGCTGAGCTGGCTGCATCATTGAACTAATCCTTGTATTCACTGAGTGGAAACTCCAAAATGTTGACAAAGTGCTGCTATTCAATCTCAAGGAATGCTTTTTGTTCTAAACCAGAGGCATCTAAGACATTCGAAATGATAACAAGAGGCTTCCAGTTTATCCTAACATTTGGAAAAGAGAAGATACAAAATGGAGGTGTTTGAGAATTTTTCAAGTCTTGTTTTTTAAGTGTTGCTTATCAGCTTTTTCAAATAGAAGGTTTTAATGGAAGTATATTACTTTTAGTCAAATAAAGATTTGCAGCTCCACAATAGGCTTGGTAATCAGTCATTCCTGAATGCATAGCACTCAGAAAATTAGATACTGAGAGTAAAGAGTTCTCTGGCAGTGCCACGGTTCAAGCAACTCTTTTGGTAACTACTGCAACAGGGTTATCACTACACTAGAAATGATCCTGTTCTCTGTACACCTGCCCTCTATCTGGACATCAGACAAGTGAAAGGATTCCTCTTCTTCCACCCAGCATGTCACTCAAGAGCAAGTTATCACTGACCAAGAAGGTGGCTTGTCAGGCTGCTCTCATAGGGCTGTCATCTTCATGCATGGGTAGTATTGAAGAGCATGGCTGAAGAGAAAAGCCTAATCAGTGAATCAGCAGAGAAATAGTCTGGAGTGAGACCATCCTCTCTGTAGGGAAAGAATTTGCTTGGTTCATCAGTGGCTAACAACATCAGCCCACAACTTCAGGCCACCAAGCTATCAGCCTAGTGATAGTTAAAATGTCCTCGTGGCCAGAACTTGAGTGAGGTACCACAGCATGGATGATGTGTAGCACCCACTGTTCTCTCCAGCCTCACAAGCAACATGCTTCTGATGGGCTGCACTATCCTAATAGCACTATGGCAGAGGGTGTTCTTAGAATCATAGAATAATTTTGATTGGAAAAGACCTTTAAGATCATCAAATCCAACCACTAACCTCCCACTGCTAAACCCACCACTAAACCAGATCTCCTTCTTGTTTTAGGGGATCGTGAAAAAGAGCTGAGATATCAGGATGGAGCAGTAGTGGGACAAAGCCTCCCGTGCCATCACCCAAGGAACCACTCAGGTACCTGGCTCAGCAGTAAGAAGGAAGCTCAAGCCACACATCTACTCAGCCCTGGCTTCTCTGAAACCAGCCAGAACTACTCAAATTCAGGGATTTTAGGTTCATTATGGGCTTCTATTTTCCTTCTCACACTCAGTGTTGTGTGACATGGAGTATCATTGTTTTGAGGAGCCTGTAAACCTGTCACCGGGGACCTGGTTGTCCTTGGAAACTAACTGTAATCTCAATATGTTTCCAAATAAACAAGAAATATTTGGAGATGAAGCTGAACAACTAGTGGAACAGAAAGAAAATCCACCAGGCTGCCAGGGAAGATTCAGCATCGTGAGGAGGTTAAGGAAAAAACCTTTTTAATGAAACAAAAAACCCCAGCCAAGAACATTTGCAACCTCCCCATTATGAATATGAACCACTTTGTAATTAGGTCCTTTCTGGATGTTTAAAAGATGTACAAAGTGAGAAGGTCTCTAGCATGACAGTAGTGATGCATTTTGTTTGGCAAAATGCCACTTTAAGTATATCTCATCTCATAAGTGATTATCTTCCCTACAGGCAGCTTGAGCTTTGATACAGCAACCTCCAGCAAACAGAAAAAGGGGCACCTTTCCTCTGAGTAGATTAGCAGCAGTTAGTTAGGAAGGGAAGGAAGCACAAAGAATTGGTTAAACAAAATTGCTTTCAGTTCGCGGCTGGTTTGTGAAACCTAAACAGTCCTTTAAAAGGACTTTAAAAAGTCCAAAGCATGCCTGTCTGTGTTTACATTCCAGATTTAAATATACTAACATACTGCCAGGCTTACAAGCAGCATATCAGGTGAAGGTCGGAGGAAACCCAAACTCCTTCTCACAGGTTATTTTGTGCTTAAATAAAGTCAGTTAAATTTTACAAGTTTATTTGTAGCTTTCCAAAGACTGACATGCACCATAGCAAGGCTGCAGGCTGTTGGCAGCCAGCTGGTGCAAACAGTGGTTGACATGGCCCAGGACACATCTGTCTTATCAGAGTACTAGCATCTGAAATAAGTATCTTTCCCAAAGAGAGAAAGGCTCATGGTAAAGAAAAATGCTGTAATGTTGATATTATTTGCACTTGCAACATAGGGCCTGCTACTGTTTCCAGATTATGCCTGAAGGAGCCCAAATGTGACCATATTTTCTCAAATTTGCTGCTGTCAGCAGCTGGTGATGCCTGCAGATGAGATGGTGCTCTGCTCAGCCCTTGCAAGTAGTAGTCAGACCTGTCCAGCCTCAGCACCTAGTGCCTGATCCTGCTGAGCATCGAAACACTCTGCCTCTTCAAAACTGTGCACAGAGCTCTGGCTGCACAGCTGAACGGTTTGTGTGCTTTGCCATCAAAAAATGGAAGGACTTAATGCATCAAACCTGCTCCCTGATATCAGTGTGCTCGTTTACTTACACCAAAGAGGCAAGTTGTTCTGCTGAGGGCTGTTTATGCTTTGGCCAGCAGCCACCTAGAGACTCCTCTCCCCAAAACATGCAGACATGAAAGCAGCATGTCAGATTTACAAGGAATTTGTTACATTACAGTTCTACACTATAGGTTTTATAAACTGAGATGGCTGCTCCATCGTAGCAAATGATGTTAATTGTTCATTCTTTGCCCTTCTCTTCCCTGCTTTTCATTTTCAATCTGTTTCTTCGTCTTCCATTTCATTACTTGCTTCAAGATCAGTAATGTGATCTGCCCTCTGCTTTTCCATTCTTTGTAATTACAATTTTGCCAGCAGGACCCCATGAAAACCCTTGCACTGTGAGCAAAAGCAGTAAGTGATAGGAGGGTTGTGTATCAGGCAGAGAGAAAAATCTTCATTTACTTATGTCTTAAGAAACATGCTCATTGGCAGATAGGCAGACATCAGAACTGTGATGTTTTTAAGGGAAGCAATGATGAAGCATTAGGAGTAAACTGGAGAAAAAGCTTGCAGGGACTGCACAGCATTTGTTGCAGTAGAAGGCAGTGAGTTGTGCCAGCCATGTTCAACTTGCCCGTTTTTAATTTCTCTTTATCTACTTATTAATTTATACTGCCACTAATCAGCAATAAGCTGTTGCTCTTCAATTACATGGCGGGATGACTATTTCTCCTGGGAATCAAAGGCTGCTTCTGCCTTCACTGAATGCTAGGCTTTGACACAAATATTTGAGAAGCTGGGCTGGAATAGGAGGAGCAATGTCCACCTGCACCTAGTCTTCACTTTCATTAGGATACAAATTCTCCCCACACAGAGAGGGAGACCTAGGGGGTAGGAAACCATCCTACACACCTCACTGGGCATTGCTTCCCCTCAGGGGGTAGGCATGTCCAGCTCTGACAGAAACCCCAACGCTGGCAAAGCAACAGCGGTTTCTCATACTTACCTGCTTTTCCAGGCACTGTCAGGGTTAGTTGCAAGGAAGGCTGTTTCTCTTTTGAAGACATGCTATGATGTGTGTGGCTTTAGTGAGGATTTTCTCCATCCCAGGCATTCTACTGGGATAAGCCATGCTAAATTTGGGGTCTGCATATGCTGGGAAAAGGAGCACCCAACCTACTGAGAAAAGTGTGATAAAATACATCCTTTTCCTCAGATGGGCTCAAAAAAGGTCCTGAAGCTGCAGAATTGATGAGTGGTGACTAGTGAAGAAAGAACAAGCCTCCCAGGCCAGACAGTCCTGGCTGTGTATGTGGGCAATCAGGATGGCTCAGAGGCAATCAGCCTTTTGGAAGGGAAAACATCCATCTGTTAACAATGACCAACTTGGGCACTTAAATCTGATATCCATGTTTAGTCATGTTTTCCACTGGGACAAAGAAATCATCCCAGAATGATTCTAACAATTAGATAATTTTTCACACATTGACATTTAGAGCCAATGCAGGCAGAAAGCCAGGAGGGAACATCCTTCTGGAGGTGAAGTGTAAGACCAGCTAACTTAAACATCAAGCCCTATCACAAGGCGTTTTTAAAGACACAGCTCTGTCCCTTTAAGTCAAACACATTTCGGTTTACAGCACTAATAGCAACCTTCATTTACATTTAAAACTGTAGCACTCAGTGTAATTACTCCATCATCCCTTGTGGCTAGGTCCTCATCACACTTCTTTATGAGCCATCCATAAATACAAAATCATTTATCCAACTACCACCATGTTGTAAACTTGGTCATATGGAGCTGCTGACGAGGGACATCCATAAAGTTTAATTGTGCCATTGATTCTTGCTAAAATATTAACTTGAAGCTGGCTATAGAGTACTCCAGTCACTTGAAATCAAATGAAAGTATAAAGTGTCCTGTACTTTAAAGATGTGCAGCGTGTACTTTTTGAGTGGTAATCTACAGGGACAATCCTTCACTGCCTGCTGTAAAGATAACCTTTTGTATTAGAATTCAATATAAAGAGCTATAAAAATCAGAGCCAGAAAGGATCTATTAATTCACCTCCTGTTTCTCTGCCAACTTAAGTTTGTTCCAAAAAATGTATTATGGAGTGTTACTAGTATAACTAAGTTTTCAAAAGGACCGGCTAATGGGGATTCCATAACTCTCTTTGGACGATATCCCCCAGGCTAATAGACCTTGGCTTTGGAAAAAGCAGTTCTGACATTTAATCTGAAGCTCCTTTTTTTCAACTTCACCTCACTGCTTCCAGCTATACCTGCTTGAATCAGCTTGAATTTTGGCTCTCCAACCCTGGAGTTACACAATCTCCCGCACAGAGCCTTTCTGCTGTTGCCTGACAAGCCTGGACACTTAGATCCAGCTTTTCAAAGCAGGCTCAGAGATGCATACACAGCCGTAATGGAGACAGTCAGGAACAGACCAGAAGATTCAGCCATATAATTTCTCACTTATTTTTGTGCGAGTCATGTAGTTGACATCCTGAACTAGCTTTGGAAATCTCAGCTGTTTGGTTCTTCTTGTCATTCCACTGAGTGAACGTCCCTCCCAGCCTCTAACTTTATTTTCCCAAGGCTTTTTGAGTCCCCTCCAATGTTTAGCATAGCTGTCAATTCAATGACTAGTCCAGCTTCTAAATAGTTTTATTTTGACTCTTACTATATTGTGTAGCCTGCATGAATATGCACAGACATATATGTGTACCTGCACAAATATGTGCACATACCAGCACGAACCCATGCAGTTTGTCTCATCTGGGTCTATAGGCATGTTCAGTTTCTTTGGACTAACATTTTATGGTGAGGATCTCTCCAGTTCCACAAAATGACTGGTTTTTTTTTCATCAGCAGAGTGTAGTGGACATTCAACAGACTATGATGAAACATCATAGAATCAGGATATGCAAGCCAGCAACACTGAAATAGTGATGGCCTTTCTGCCTGTTTTGCTTTTGACAAATCCCCACAAAGCCAGACTAGCTATTGCTCCTGGAAGCACATCAGTTTTGCTTCTCATGTAGTTGCTTTCCTACACTGCTAGTGTCTCCTCATCTGTAGGCTGGTGGGAAGAGCCATGGCTGTCCTAACAGTGAAAGAAACAGGTTGGCTGGACGACCCCACAGAGATCATCAGCAGCACTCAAATATTGGCTCAGGTGTCACCTGGCCTAGGGTGATGAGCTTTGTCCTTCAATACAAATGACTCAGTTACTTTGGAAAGCAGAAGAATAGTCACAAAGTGATAACAAATCTCTAACAAATAGGAGGCTTTATGGCTCACGAGCTGAACTCCTTGCGTTAAAACAGTAATACTTTAAGTTGCAAACCAGTGTTCCTCTACCAGCTATGACAGGAGCTACTAGCTTCGAGGCAGTGAATGAAGTGGAATGAAGTAACCTACAGAGGTAGTTCAAAGCAGCCTGAAATCACAGCCGTTCATTTGAATACAGAACTAATTTCTCAGGTAGTCATAAGTGAGGTCGTAAGCTGTCGTTTTTGATTCCTCTCTCACGTCACAGTCACACCCGTTCACTAAGAAATCTACCACATCACAGGCAGGTGGACACTCAGACAGCTGTGGCTCAGAGATGGTAAGCACCTCTTCTCTCTGATGCAGCAACAACAATCAACAGAGGAAAGAGCCACAGTGAGCAACAAGACAAAAAAACTGGGAGCTGGGTGCTCCTAAAGATTTATAGGATGTGACATGTATATGAAAATCTGCTATATTAATCTTGCTATAGACTGTAACAGCATGTCTCTGCTGCTGAAAGATTTTAATACTGCAGTAAAACATCACAGACATAATTCTCACCTATTTAGACTCATATTCTTGAGTGTCACCTCAAGGCCTTGATGCTGGACCAGCAATGATTTCCAGGAGCCAGGGAAAAAGCACTACAAACCTGAGCTGTTTGAGTAAGTCTTCAGCATCTTCTGCTTTAATGACTTATTCATGAATATAAATTGGCAGATGACAGGCCTCCACCTCTGGAACAGAAAGGTTGCTGCTTTAATTAAACTTCTTAATTGACACAGCCATGTCCTCCCACCCCAAGCAGACACTGAGTAAACATAGCATGTCACTGCATCCTTCTTATGAACAGACACGGAATCATTTCAGAAAATCAATGACAATGATTAAGAGAGCTCTCATTCCTTGATCCTACCTACATTTTACTTTCCACACCAAGGGTATTGACTAAATGTCTCCTTTCAGAAGGTTATGTGTACAGGCTTTCTGCAAACAGCACCAGCAAACTTTCTTGTTAGAGGTAGGCGATACTACTCAAATTCCTAGCAGGCATCTTTGTTTCCATCTTCTCTGGCAGTACAAGTCCAGGGGGGTCTGGGTGCTCTATATGAGCCTGGCAAAAGATATTCTGTCCTTAGAGATCTTCTGGTCTCCAAGACAGACAAAAAGTGGCCAGAGAAGAAATCAGGTGAATTCTTCCCTCATGTGGGAAGCCAGGCTGGAAGAGAGGGCATATGGCTCTTGATTGAAGATGGAAACCCCATAGTAGGATGTCTCTTTACTATCCTGTAAGCAGAAACCTTTGTCTTTTGAAAAAAGGAGCCAACTGCTGTGTCATCTCATAGCTCCTCAGATTTGGTGTTTGGGAGCCCACTATTGTGGTATCTGAAGAGCAACCCTAAGAAACAGACAAAAGAACACCCCCACACCCCTAAATGTGAAGAACACTTAGAAACACCTGGGCTAGCCTTCCCTAACTGCTCCAGCTGCATTATATGGTCACAGTGATGCATCACAGAGAGATACAAAGCAGATGGATCTCAGTGGTAAATCTAGCTCCCAAAACTGAACTACTAATACTAACATTAGAGGCAGTGTAGGCCCACTATTGAATGAGGAGGGTGCCCAAGTGACAGAGGATCCAGAGAGGAAGAGTTACTGAATGCCACCTTTGCCTCTGTCTATACTGCTGGAGACTGTCCTCAGGAGCCCCAGACTCCAGAGGAAGTCAAGTTAAAGGAGGAGTTTTGTTTGGTTGATGGGGACTGGGTTAAAGATCAGTTGAGCAATTTGGATGTACATAAATCCATGGGCCCTGGTGGGATGCACCCATGGGTGCTGAGGGAGCTGGCAGGAAGTCATTGCTAAATCATTCTCCATCATCTTCAGTAGGCCATGGAGAACAGGAGAGGTGCCTGAGGAGTGGAGGAGAGCAAATGCCACTCCAGTCTTCAGAAAGGGCAAGAGGAGGATGTCAGTAACTACAGACCAGTCAGTCTCACCTCCATCCCTGGAAAGGTGATGGAACGACTTATCCTGGGTGATGTTTCCAGGCATTTAAAGGACAAGAAGGCCATTAGGAGCAGTCAACATGACTNACCTTGATGAGGGAACAGAGGGCACTGCCAGCAAGTTTGCTGATGATACTAAACTGGGGGGAGTGTCTGACACACCAGAAGGTTGTGCTGCCATTCAACCAGACCTGGACAGGCTGGAGAGTTGGGCGGGGAGAAATCTAATGAAATTCAACAAGGGCAAGTGCAGAGTCTTGCATCTGGGAAAGAATAACCCCATGTACCAGTACAGGCTGGGGAATGAACTCTTAGAGAGTAGTGTAGGGGAAAGGGATCTGAGGTCTTGGTGGGCAGCAGGATGACCATGAGCCAGCAACGTGCCCTCGTGGCCAAGAAGGCCAATGGGTGTATGAGAAGGGCTGTGGTCAGTAGGTGGAGAGAGGTTCTCCTCCCCCTCTACTCTGCCCTTGTGGGACCATATCTGGAATATTGTGTCCGATTCTGGGCCCTTCAGTTCAAGAAGGATAGGGAGCTGCTGGAGAGAGTTCAGCACAGGGCCACAAAGATGATGGAGTGGAGCATCTCCCTTATGATGAAGGGCTGAGGGAGCTGGGGCTCTTCAGCTTGGAGGAGACTGAGGGCTGATCTCATTAATGTTTACAAATATGTAAAAGATGGGTGACAGGAGGATGGAGCCAGGCTGTTCTCAATGATGTCCAATGATAGGACGAGGGGCAAGCAGTATAAGCTGGAACATAAGAGGCTCCAAAGAAACATAAGGAAGAATTTATTCACTGTGAGGGTAATGGAGCACTGGAACAGGCTGCCCAGGTGGGTTGTGGAGTCTCCTTCTCTGGAGACATTCAAAACCGACCTGGATGAGTTCCTGTGTGATCTACTCTAGATGGTCTTGCTCTGGCAGGGAGGTTAGACTAAATGATCTTTCAAGGTCCTTTCCAACCCTTGAGATTCTGTGATACAGTGATTCTGTGATATTCTTGAAGAGCTTTTTTCCTTCTTGCTTTAAATCACTAGTTTATCCAGATTAGGAGCTTTTACTGATACTGACAGTGCTCTGTGCATGACTGCATTATTACTCAAACATTTTTCTTTATAACTTAAAAATGTTTGATTTATTCATCAGAGTTTTATAGAACACTTTTCCCATTAAGGTCTAAGGAGAGGTATCACAGGAATTACTAGCAAAAAATGCTCCAGAAAGTGGCAGAACATGCCTGTATCTTGTTTTCTTAAACGAGTTTGAATTTCTATCAAGTTAAGTTAACCATTCCTTCACCACCTCTCCTCATTGCTCCAGTGAACACAGACCACTGTTTTTTTATCTATTCACCTGCAAGGCTCAAGAATTCACTCACCTTATGCCTTCACAGGTTACTTCTTGCCAGCTGAGCCGTGGTGGCTATGCTGCTGCAGTCCAGGTGTGTCCTTTTACCTCTGGAGAGAGGTAATGTGACTGAATTTAAACCTCAGTAAAGGAAGTTTACACTACGTCACACAGGCAGATGGGTGCATGAATACCATTGGCATCAGTTGATGGATGGTAATTTGTTGAACTTCTGCAACTCATCTGTCTTCTGAGCCCTGAGGGGGGTTGTATATGTATATATATTCATATATATGTATATGTGTGTGTGTGTGTGTATATGTATGTATACTTCACACAGATGCAGAAGGACTGAAGTTAGAAAGAATCTCTGGAGATCCTCTAGACCAAACCCCAACTCAGAGCAGGGCCAGATACAGCAGGTCATTTAGGGCCATCTCTGGTCAGGTCTTGAATGTCTCCAGAGACTGGGGCTGCACAATTTCTCTGGGCAACCAAACTGTGGTGTCAAAGCAGCACTTGCTTTAACACAAACTATGTGGGCACCTCAGTCCTCTGCTCCCACTTGGATGGACAGAGCAATATCTCTGACTCTCTGCTGTCCTCAGGGAAGGGCGCAACATTTTATTTTTTGTGTAGATCCACTGCTGAAGAAACTGACTCAATATATATGCAAGCTCTCAACCCCAGAGCTACCGAAGCATTTAGGAACCTACATGCTTTTAAAATCATGCCTCAAAGACATGTAGATGTAGATGTGGACCTGATTGTACGGCTCCCATCACTGTAGCCTGAAATTCCCATGTTCTTAAACACATTTTTCCTCATACTGGCCTAGAATATAGGAAAAATAAAAATAGTTTAAATGATTTCTCCATATCTGAGACATAACAGGGACATCAGGGACATCTGAATCCAGACTTGAAACAGACTTGCTTTCCCTCTCTGTTCCAGTATTACCTGTAACCAATTAGCAGCTTTAAGAAAGGGAAGTTGGCACAGGCAACTGGCTTTAAATTGCAAATATTAGAAATAAGTTCAAGCTCTCGGATCTAAATACCCTGGATTTATATGCAAACTTTGCAGCTTATGTCTAAAAAGCAGGAGAGATTTGTGAATTGTCTCTCAGAACACATCTCAGAGCTACTGATGCTCCTACTGGAGGATTTGAACAGTGCTGCTAATTTTGCCTTTTGGGTCATTAGGTCATGACTAAATAATAGACAAGAACTAAGCTATGCAATGTTATGACTGTTGCATACACGGCTGAATGACTTGGCTAAAAAGCCAATGTCCAACGAAGTACTGAAACAGAGCAGCTGCTTTACTGCTGTCTTTCCTCCTCCACAACATTTGGGGATTCTCAACCTCTCCCCAAATCCCTGGGAGACGTCTCCCACTGTGAGAGCACAGGAGGCACTGCAGGCCAAAATTATTTGGTTTTGCTGCCTTTTGACATGCAAAGACCCTTCTCCGACTTCTCTCACGTGGCTATGACACCACTGGGATTTGTTAAAGAGAGGATATGCCTGTGGATGTGTCCACAGAGGCTGGATGAGTTAAGAGTCTGTTTGTGCTAGACACTGAGTAAGCACAATCCTTTAGGGGACAGCTGAACTCTGCTAAGCAGTCACTGGTGTGGGACTGTACCGCAACAGAAACTTCTCTATAGCAAATGCAGGGCTCCTACAATAGATCTCTTTTTCTTCATTAGATTATGCGCAACTGCTTACAAGTAGCCCAAATACTTCCAGGATCTGTATGTAGACCACAGGTTGAAAAGCCTTGGTGTAACAAACAATGCACTCTAAAGAGCTGAGACAAGGAAGCATGGGAAAAACACAGGTAAATTGAATGTGTAGAGTAATTAACCAGAGCAACGATCACAATTTCTTGCCTTCTAAACCATTTCAGGTTGGGGTTTATTACACATAATATGGAACCTCCTTCTTGAAAAAAAAAAAATCTATTTCTTTTTATCAGCTGATTTAATTTCTAATAACGTGTGTGAGGCCAAGTCTTTCAGGAAGCAATATGTTCAAGCAACAGTTCAGGGGCAAGCACAGTATTTGGCAGTGATGCATATCATAACACTGATTTCCATGAGCATTCCTGCCTCATCTAACGTACACAGGGTTGTAGTCAAAGAAAGGGATGGATGGGTGAACAGTTAGGCTCAGCATCACTTCCTGTGGTCATTATTGGCAGGCTTTCCTGTGAATTATTTAGGAAGAGAAGACCTGGACTGGGGGTCCTTGTGACTTGTTGGGGCCAGTCTCTGCTGTCACAAGTCACCGTGTCACATGTATTCTCAGGTGTGCAGCCATCCCCTCTAAACCAAGTTTCACTTCTGCCTCTGGTGCTCCTCCTGCAAAGCTGCAGCTAAAGCACTCTCCTCCAGTGATTAGAAAACTACTTTTAATTTCCATCCTAAAGTTATCCGTGGCTGGCATTTGTATTGGTGCCAACAGTTGCCTTTAGCTTACACATTGTTTTCCTTTCTCTGGTGTTTACCTCCTTGGTGTATTAATAGACAGCACAAGTGAATTGCTGCTCAGCTTTTGTTTTCCCAGACTACAGTGACCAAACTGGTTCCGTGTCTTCCCATTGGTATGTTTGCTGCTCCCTCCAGCATTTCTTTGCATGCCAGACTGTGCCAGTGAAACAACTCTGAGCTACGGGAGGCCACACATATACTTTTCCAGAAAAGGTTGTAAATGAGCAAAAATATGCCTTTGCTTCTTCAGAAGTCTCTCTCCTGCTGCAGGCTGTGACTGTATCTGCTGTCATGTGCAACCACATTGCACAGGTGCTCACAGCCATTTTGTGTCTGATCAGTGCGATTCCACTTTACAGCAAGAAGACGTCATTTCTTAAGCCACATCTACGCCAGGTCAGTAAAGAGATCCAGAGCCTGACGGTGTGGCATGGCTTGCATCCACGTAGCAAGACTCTCATAATCTCTAAACCACAGTGACCTCATCCAAAGAGCCTGTTGGAAGCAGTCCCTGGCCAGTGCTAATCCCTGAGCCGTGCCTGGGCATTGTCGAGCAGGGAGCTGGTCGGCCCCGGTCAAACAGAGCCAGGAGGCACATAAACATTTATCCTTACTGATGGTCACAGGGCAGTTCATAAACCTGCCCTGACTCAGTTTAATTAATTAGTGTAGGGGGACCTCAGTGCATGACGGGCTCTTTGAACTCTGCTCCAGGTCCACTGTTCCAGCTCTCAAATGCAGTGTGGTTTTCCTTTATAGTAATCCCAACTCACTGATGCCTCCCAACTGTGGATTGTCTGCAAATATCATTAGCCCTTGCTTACTTTTTTGTTCCAGAAGAAAACTAAAACTGGCTCCAAGGAATTTCACCCAGTAGGTCCCCCTCCCCCGGTCCTATCATTTTCCTTTCAGAAGAACCTGTTGTGTTTGTTCTTGGCTATTTCCTGACAGACCTTCAGCTCAAAGCTCAGTCCCCGCTTCTTCCAACACAAACAATAATGTCCCATGTGGGTCTTTTATCAAAAGTGTTGCTGAAGTCCAGACAGATTAGATCTAAAGCATTTCCCATGTCTAAAAAAGCCCACAGAGTACTTTGTTTGCTCTGTTGGTTTGGGTTTTTTTCTTATCACCAAAACCTATTGAGTTAGGCTGACTCAAGTGACCTTGGTAAGCCCCGTTTTATCTTTATCATGCATTTTCCTTTACTTCCATGTCTTCAGTCCTTCCTTCAGAATTTGTTTACATGTCATTCAAAACTTGTGCTGAACATATCCAGCTCTTTTTTCTCTGAATTCATGTGAATCCAGTCCCCAAGCCCAGCTCCCAGCCTCAAAAGGTCTGAAATTCTCCCTGCTGCTTGAGCATCCTCAAGACTTGGGGTCATTTTAGAAAGTCTGTGGTCTATGTCACTACTGTGCAGTGTGGGAACACTCAGATTCACTTTTACTGCTAAAGGACCTAAAGGTCCAGTCCAGGAAGAAAAAAAAATCAGTTGTGGACTAATTCCCTTTGTATTTAGCTTTTAGGCAAATACTTCCTTGTTTCTCTGTGAGAGTTTTGCAGTTCAATCTCAGTCCTCAGCTGTTGTGCCTGCCTTGCTGAGCTGGTCTGGCCACACACTTTACTGCCCATGCAGCGGTGACTGCAAAGGCACATGCATCCACCATCCCAGACACTGATAGGTTTGCAAAGATGGATGTGTGAGGACACACAGGGCCAGCACTGACACTGCTTAGCAGTATCTGCTAGCTTGATGTGAGTTTTCTGGGAGCCTCACCTGGAAATACCCTATTTGGTCAGGACCTGTGGTCCCTTTTCAAGGAATTTGGTCGTTGTCCCTGGGAGCTGTGTAAACTACTGCAAGGGCTCCCGCCTGAATTATTTCAAATCCTTTTTACTTCAGGTTTTACCTCCTTTGCTGGCAAACTTGTCCTCCAGTCACCATTATTCCACAGCCTTCTTTGTGTGTGTGTATATATATA